>BQKZ01000346.1:125918-191148 GCA_036244855.1 Temnopleurus reevesii
TCATAGCTTCAACCTATCCCACTGCTGCCACCCAAACCCATCATAGCTTCATCCTATCCCACTGCTGCCATCCAAACCCATCATAGATTCATCCTATCCCACTGCTGCCATCCAAACCCTTCATAGCTTCAACCTATCCCACTGCTGCCATCCAAACCCATCATAGCTTCAACCTATCCCACTGCTGCCATCCAAACCCATCATAGATTCATCCTATCCCACTGCTGACATCCAAACCCATCATAGCTTCACCCTATCCCACTGCTGCCACCCAAACCCATCATAGCTTCATCCTATCACACTGCTGCCATCCAAACCCATCATAGCTTCATCCTATCACACTGCTGCTATCCAAACCCATCACAGCTTCATCCCATCCTACAGCCTCTCCCAACTATTGCTGTTTCAACCACCATTCCTATTACAAACAATGGTGTCATTTCTACCACCTTCTCTATTCCTCCAATATCACAAAGAGCCAAAACATGCACACAGATTTCTTTTCATTCACTCAATTTGTAAAGGTCTTACTCACCTGTAATATGTCAATCTTCTCTCTACAAGTATACACTCTGTCACTTTCCACCTTGTCCGCAATCTCATTGACCTCCACCAGTTGACCTTTGACCTGACGGACAGCATCCTCTAGCCTCTCTGCATCAGCCAACTGGTTGTTGCGTAGAGCTTTTAGTTCGGTGGCTGATAATAGGAGAGTGTCAGTGTCGGCAATCAATGCCTGGAGCTCAGGATCGCTATCATCACACAAGTCTCCTCTACCCCGGATCACTTTCTTCAAGTCTATCTGATGAGACTGGATGTCATCAATTAACGTCTGCGGACAAATAAAAATATGAATTAATAATTTTCAAACCCAAACTCTATGAAAATTGCAGACAGCTGCTGCAACAAACTCAAACCTATTAAATAATTATATTATTGCAGAGGTGAATAATACTGACATTTTGTATGCTAAAGTAGAGTATGAAACAGCATTGGTAACAAAACATGGTCTGATTTGTGGTAATCAAGATTTACTCAAATGATTTAATTCAATTTCATGATGATGAGACACTTTGAAAAAGAAGAGGTAATCAAATATATCTTAATGAAAATACATCTCAGACAATTGTTTTTACTCAAAGCTAATTGATTAAAACTTACATGTGCATTTTGTAGCAGCATTTTAGCTTGTATTGGCTCAATCTGTGCTGACTTGTCTTGTTCCAAGGCAAGTGTTCTTTGAGTCTGGTCAAACCAATCTATGAGGTCTTTCTTAGCCTTCTCAACATGAGACCAACTTCCAACTGCTTCTTCTGTCTCACCTAGCTGTCTTTCGGTCTGTTATAGGAAGAAATAAGAATAATCATTAATTTTAATCATCTACCATTGTTCACAAAAATATAGATTGCTTCATATCAGACTATATCAACTGAACACTTTCTACATTCAAATACTGAGATAAACACATGAAAATGACAAGCATACTAACTTGCTGTATGATTTGTTCAATCTCACTGTTGACTTTCGTTGCGAGTGCAGCGGTTGTGGAATCTCCAGGTCTTTCTTCTACCCTTTCTTCAGCTGCTTGGACTAGCTGACGATGCATTAGTGATGTGTCCAATATGCCCTACAGATTCAAATAACATTCCGTTAATGAAGTAGGTAAGATATATATTTGCATTCACACATTAATGATAATGATGATGATGATGCACTAATGACAAAATCAGAATGTCCTGCTTCTTTTGAATACTTCCTTTACAAGTATATGCTTTTATCAAAACGAGGTGCTTCAAACAAATGGTTATGGAGCAACACAGAAATATAAATAAATCATTGGCTAATTCAAAAGTTTTTGCACCTTTTGTGATGTGAAGAGCCCCTGCATAATGCACACATAATTGATTCAACCATCTACATTCATCTGTTAGATAATGAACAATTCACTCCATTTATTGAATTCTGATTTTGATGATACACTCATAAAAACATCCAAACATGATGCATGCGAAATTCCATTTTTTATCACAGCAAATTCAATGCATTTGAAAACAAGACAAATATTAAGGAATAATGAGGAATTCAATGATACATTCTCACAAGTACTCTTTAACAAAAGAATGAAGTTTAAATGACCTTCACCATAAAAGCTTAGATGAGACAGACTTGCTTTAACCTGTTGACTACTGAATTATCTAATTTCTATAGGTCCAGTGGTCAATGAAATTAAAACCTTCAAGAAATTATTAGGGAATATGTATGTGTATTTCACAAACCCCTGCTGTTGGAAAAGTTTTTAACAGGCATATCAATCATGACAACAAATCACCTTGAGCATATCAACTTGATGCTGGGCATCTTGCAGACTATTAGTCTTGACCTTTGACCCTGGTGACATCACTGGCACATCCTCCCAAGCCTGTAAAAGCCAATCATGACACGACTGAAGAGTGTCAAGATATTTCTCATGTTGCTGAACGGAAGCCTGTAACCTTGTCTGGATCTTCAGAGCGGTCTGATTGAGGGCTTCTAGCCCTTCCTCTAGCTGGGTTAGTTGCCCTTCTACATCATTAGACAGCTTGGGATTGGTATTAGTAGTAGTTGGATCAGCGAGAAGGGTTTGTGCCTTGAGTCTGGCATGATCCAGTTTAGATGAGCAGGAAGCTAGCTCACGCATAAGACTCTGGTAGGTAATTAAGTGAGTGAGCATAGGAGGCAGTGGAAAGGAGAAATGACAGATTACCAAACACCAATGTTAATGAAGCAAGCAAGAATATTTTTTGTAAACATGCACTTAATTCATAAAACTTCTTTGCTCATAAACAACTGTTTTCGTTCCCTTATGGAATCTAGGTGTGATTGATTAAAATAAGGGTATTCATTAATAAACAACATGCATCTGAATGTATGACAAGCACTGGGTCATATAAATCTTGTTTCAGCTAAAATTGCTTTTATTCTAGGCATAAAATGTGAAGTATTAAAAAGTTACTGACAAGTCAAATCTAGACGGATTAACAAAATTATAGAGATTCCATTTAAATTTAATATAAAGCTATCATTGGAGCCACATTTCAATAATTCCCTTTGATAAATTCATTTCACAAGAAGTGATGGTATAGATACTATTATTCTAAGCAAATATGGAGAAAACACAAAACATTGAAATTAAAAGACTCCACAAGTAATTCTCCTAAACCAGTTTTACTTTGATGCTGTGTTTAACATTGAATCAGAGAATGAATGTATCTAAACTTATCATTTACTATGAAGAAGATTTGCAGTTACAACAATGTGAAGAAAATCTAGAAATCCTGAAAAGGATCATCATGGATAACGAAACACAACATTTCAAGTAGACTTGACTGATGTTTAATCATCTTCATTCTTCACATGGGGTCTGTCAAATCTATCTGAAACCTTGTTCATGCTTTTTCTTATACCACATCTGGCTAACTCATACTTTTTATAGCATTTATTCTTTATCATTTTGAATCATTTGATCTCATTATGTAATATCAGAATCCTCTGAAAGTCACTCAAATAAATTTCAATTATTTGAAAAATCAAAATAAGGTGATTTACATCATCTCTCGAAAAAAAAAACTAATTCGCACACCACTTGGAGAAAAGTAAATATCTTACTTCTGACATTGTACAGAATAATTATGAAAGTAATAAATGTCGATGCAATAAATATGAATGTTAGTTTGCAAGCAAATTAATCATTCCCATGCAGCATTTCAATTATGTTAAGTACTGAATTAGCTTTGAAAGGATTTCATTTTTTGTTAAAGTTAAAAATTGTCGAAATCACGGCAGTAATGTAGTTTTCAAATAGGCACTATTTTTATGCGATAATTCATAAATTCATAAGCAAATGCCCATTAGGTCAACTAGTTATTAATGATTAAGTGGATTTAAATTTTGACTCATGATGTTACACTTTGGTCAAGAGAATAAAGGAAATAACAATTGCAGACTAAAATGTTATCTTCCAGATTACATGTCAGAACATTTCATGGCTTTGATATACTTCATGAGTTTTCGTATATGTATTTATAAGCATGCTTTTGAAAAAAAATGTGAGCAGTTTTGCAATTCTAAAAGCATATATAAGAAATCAGTTTATTGATATCACATAATCATGATCTCAATATTCTTACAATTGAAAAGTCAATTATAGACATAATTGAAAAAAATATGAATATAATCAAAGCGATATCACAATGACTTTAATCAACATTGGGTATAGGAATGGAAAAGAAGACCGATTTATGTGGACTGATATAACGCAGTATAACAAACAAATTATGAAGGTTCACAATGTAGTTGTGTTGTAATATTTAAAATTGACTATTATCCTCAAACGATTTGTGCAAAACTATATGACACAACATAATAGGCGAAAGTAAATACATGATCAGATGCTCTTAACCACTAATAAGTTTCAATATGACAGGAGTGAATGGAAAAAATAACATTCTTTATTACTTCTCTAAAATATAAATTCAAGTGTTACGTCATATTCAAAGACTGGAAATATCATGTCTCAGAAAAGTAGTAGAAAAAGTGAATAATGGAAACTTATCACTAGTTTTGAGGTGTCCTGTCACACAGAGGTTTTGATAAGATTGAATATGTTATCTTCCCTAATCCCCAAAGGGTTACATGGTGGATATTCCAGCTGTACAATGAAAGTACTTACCTGCCCCTTAGCGAGCTCTTCCTGACTCCTTTCTCCTTGTTGACTCTCCTCAGGAATTGCACCCTGGGAAGCCACCTGTTGAGATACCTGTAACAGTGCCTTCTCTGCATCTCGTAAAGCCTCTTCATACTCTTGATGTTTGCTCACATTGGATGCTAGATCAGCACATACAGTCTGATTGTAAAACAACAAACAATTCCACATGACTTTAAAACTCAACAAATAATATTTAAGAACAGTGACACACACTGACTCTCTTTGATTAGTGACCTGCTACAGCAAAACTGGATGTCTCTCAGCAAACCACTTCCATTTAAGGAGCTTTCAAATATGAATATGAACTTTGAAATGGTCAAGAAAATAAGGATTGTCTCTTTTGTTGTCAATAGGTGGGTTTACTGATAGATGCAAGTTTTATGTGTTCTCTATACCCAAAGGTTTCTCTTGACAACCCCAAAGCTTGCCGACATAGTATTCAAAATGGATTCTAAAAAGTGTACTTCCATTTTTACTAGCCTATTTAAGGAGTATTATTATCAAGAAGCATGCATACATCTGAATCTATTAGTGAACCAGCCTATTGGAATTGTGAAAATGCTCATAAATTTGTTATCCAATTAACTTCTTTTAATAAGGTATCATTTTATGTTATGTTATGTTATTTTGTCCTCTTTCAAATTGTACCAGAACACAAATTTCCATGTTTGCCAAAGAGTTCAGCTGTAGTTTGTCACATTTCATTGGAATATTTCACATTGCTGATAATGCATGCATTTGCTTTTTGTATTCAAAATATTAAAAACAAATTCAGTTTATTCTGCGTACACTTCACATCACATCACTTCAAATTATGTCCTTTTTATTCAATTACTATAACAATAAAAACATACAATAGAGAAAAATTGTACAGTGGATTGTATAGTGGATTGTATAGTGGATTGAATAAAATTTGAAATGCAAATGCTCACCTGTGCCTTCTTTAGAAGATTTGAATATCTCTGAGCCAGTCTCCTTGAATCCCCCACTACATCCTTAGGATGTGTGCTGTATTCTGTCAAGGGCTTGGATCTCGATTCCAACTCCTCTAGGCTTGCCCCATGAGATATGATATCCCTCTCTAGTGCCTAAAAGGTGTAGAAATAATGGCATTGCGGAATTATACACAGTAAATGAATATACTGTATGACTATCATGAATACACAATAATTGGTTGATTGATTTTATTTACAGCTGAAATAATCGGAATAATAAAATAATGTAGTTTGGGTATAACAAAAATGAACAAGGGGATATTTTGAAAATAATTGTTAATTCCATTGATCAAGTCCGTATGTAACTTCTAAATAATTATGAGCCACAATAATGAAAACGTAAAGAATAAACGTCTTACCTTTCTCTTCTCCAGCTCATTAATCTTATCACTAAGTTCCATCATGTTTCCCATCTCCATGGTAACCATATTCTCTGTATCATACAACCACATTCCAAAGGCATCTTCTGATTGTCCATACTGCTCCCACTGAGTGAGCTTGTCTCTCAAGTCATGATGAGTGGATTTCAAGACAGAATCAAGAGAGCCAAGGCAATGTTGTACTCCGTCCAGTTAATCTTGGATCACCTCTTGACCTTGGGGTAATGTCTGGGTCATGACCTTTTGACCTTGTTCCTCTGTCTCCTTGACGTCACTTTTTATCTCATTCATAGAGTCAAGTATTGGCTGGAGTGAAAAAAAATAGATTTGTTCATTGCTTGTATCTGAGGCATAGCTGTCATATTAAAACTCAGATCATCATCATAATCTCCTGTCATTACACAACCATTTTCCAATGTCTAGCGCATGCACGAGCCACGTCATTCACCACTGTCAGTCCCTCTCGGATCAAGGTTGTCAAAATGAATTGCACTGAGCTCAGAAAATGAGGCATACACTCACATTCTGCAGAGCTACTAGTGTAACCCCGCTTACCTTTGATATACTGATATGTAATTCAATATGAAATGCCACTTATCATAATATCTATTGAAAACATCATGCAGCAAGTGAATGAAATTCTCTGACCAGCAATCTATTTCAAGTAAACTTCAATTTAAATATCTTCACAAGAGAAATGGGAGGCCAATTGTATGTGTTTTACCCTACCTTCAGTGCATCTAACTTGAGTTGGACTGCATCCTTGTCACCGGTGACATCCTGAGATGCCTGGACTGTCATTGTATTGGTCTGTAGGAGAGCCTGGTTCTTGGCTATTAGATAATCCAATGATTCATGATCTTTCACATCCTCTTCAGATCTGTGTACAATGTCCTGTAAGAACAAACACATGGGAATTATCCAGTATGCAGCCATTCATACAACAATGTGTGCAGTGCCTATGTGAACTCTATAAATAGGCAAATGCTTCTGTATGTAAAAGTAAGATACCTGATATTCTCTTCTAACACTTAACACATTCAAGCCAAAATCGTTTGGGAGCACTAAACATGTTCATGTTAGAGCCATACACATATCCATGTGAACTATGAATAACACTGGAATATTGACCAGTTTTTTACAAACCCCTTTTTTACAAGAGGTCAAACGTTCATATAATGGAATTGTATTTTGAATGTTCCAGTATGCAATTTAGGATATTAATTCTACAACTTTTAATGTAAGATTGGTCACTGTAAGAAGATGAGATTAAGCAGCTTTAATAGATGTAGAAAGTATTCCTATCCCATGCCATCACAGCATGCGAATTGACAAGATATGCTTGAAAAGGTCATAAATATTTCCCTTAAACATTTCCCTGTGCTACATAAGATGATTATGAGGCATACCTGTGCTTTGCGAAGAAGTGATCTGTAGCGAGCATTCAGGTCCGTTATCTGAGAGTGGAGGTTGAAGTTTGGATGATTCTTCTTTACGATAGGTTGGGATTCTTTCTCTACGTTCTCAAGCATTCCTTTCTTACTCCTTACCTCTGCCAGAAATTTCTATAGGTTATTGAAGTGAAAAGGAAGGAGTCGATTATGATTGTGGCATTGCAATGAAAATAATAATGTAGTGACATAAAAGAAATAACCATGAGGTAAGATCTTTATTGTAAACATCAAACTCAATAAAGAAGCTTAAGTAAAACTTTTTCAAATCAAGAATAATATCAGCATTGCACAATTACAAAGTGAAATGTTTTTAGTTAGTAAATGTAATAGGTTGTGAGAAATAGATCATAATTGAAAGAATTAAAGAAATGTAGTCTGTAAGGAGATGCAGCATACCTTATTCAAATCCATCTGATCTTTCTTCTCATCAATATTTGAACAGAGTTCCTGATCTTTGAGTACCAAGTTCTCAGCATTACTCAACCATGGGGTGAACTCATCCAAGACCTTCTTCAAAGCGATCCACTCAGAATGGGTTTCCTTCAGTGCAGTCTGGACTCCTTTCATATCTACACAAGATAATGACAGAAATAATGTGTTTCTTTAAGACAGTGTTTATATATAAAAGATAACAATAAAAGTGTGTTCCTTCAAGACAGTGTTCATATCTACACAAGATAAAAATGGAATCTAAGGTTTTTAAGGGATGTGTTCATATCTAAACAAGATAAAAATGGAAATGATGTATTTCTTTAAGAGAGTATACATATCTTCATGAGATAAGAATAATTGTGTTCCTATCTAAAAGATAACAATAGAAATGTGTTTCTTTAAGACAGTGTTCACACCTACAAGATAACAATAGAGGTGTGTTCCTTCAAGACAGTTTTCATGTTTTCATATCTACACAAGATAACAAAGGAAATGACATGTTTCTTTTGAGCAGTGTTTATATCTTCACAAGATAACAATGGGAATGATGTCTTTCTTTGAGGCTATGTTCATATCTATACATGATAACAATAAAAATTGTGTTTCTTTAAGACAAGGTTCATGGCTTAACAAGACAACAATATAATTGATGTGTTTCTTTAAAACAGCGTTCATATCTTCACATGACAAAATGGAAATTATGTGTTTCTTTAAGGCACTGATCATATCATCGCAAGCAGAGTGTTCATATCTACACAAGATAACAATGGAAATGATGCATATCTTTAGTACTGTGTTCATATCTATGCAAGATAACAATGGAAAGTATGTGTATAAACAAAAAGTTGGCTGTATGTTGATGACGTTCAAATGAATAAAGTCCAAACAAGATGGGATTGGAAATTATATTTTTCATTATCCAGATATCTCTTTATCTCATACACTACATTAGTTTCTCCTGACGATAAAATAACCTAAAATATCTTTGTTCTCACCATCATTCAAAGCAGTCCACATCTGCTGTAATCTCTGCACTTCATCATCAATGATTACATGACCTTCTTCGGCTGTCTCTGGACCAATCAGAACTCTCAGATTCATCACCTGATCCAGCTTGCTTTCTCCTTTAGGGAGTGTATCCATAATGGTCTGAAGATCAGCAAGTTTTGAGTTGACTGCTGCCATCTCACCATCAGGATTAGAAACGGAGGTCAAAGACTGTTTGGCATCTTCTATCCATTCTTGAACTTTGACCGCTTCTTGGTTGAATGCGTTGTGATTTGATGCCCTCCTCTCTGCCAGAATCACATTCTCCTATCACAGATTTGATAAAATGCATGCAATTAATCACAATATTTCTAGCAGTAAACTTATTCTTACTTTAATAAAGGACTACACAATTTAGTGTTACACCATTTAAAAAAAATACAAGTTTGCATGATTGCCCACATGCGTCCTCATGGTATGCATAATGTACGTTCAAATTGGAAGTCAATTGTAGTAATATGAGTAGCATTACATCCAAAGGAAGCAGAGGTATTTCTGGGATATCATCAATACCAATTGAGTAGAGCTTGGGCAAGCAATATATAACATACTAATAGTAAAATTTTGAACCCTCTTTAAAAGTTATCTGGCCAAAGGAAAAAAGGACTTTTCTGATCCTAAAATATCAAGTGGTGCTGGACAATCATAACCACAACTTTCACATTTGTGTCAAACGTAAACTTTGGAATAAACAGTTTAACAGGAATTTATCGTTCTGATCAACTCCATGAATTTTATTTGTGCCCACATCATATCTTTGTTGAATGAAATTCAGCTACACAATGGTTTTGAATCATACCTGGCATTTCTGCTGTAAGGTTTGATAGGCTTGATCAACATGTTGCAGCTGATCATTGAACGGTGTATGGTGAGTCTGATCAAACAGTGATCTTAGTGTCTTCTTCAGGTGACTAATTGCTGGTTGCTTCTCATCAACTCTACTCTCCATGTTCTACGAAAAAAAATGACATTTAATTTTTTAACACTCCTTGACAAAACAGTCATTCATTTTTGAAAACTTTTCTCATGTAAGCCTAGAAGCTGTAGTCTGCCTCTCTGGAAGAAGAATACCATCAATTTTTCTAAATATTCTTCTGTCTGCACCATGTAGTGAATACATTTGTGCCTTCATGTAAATATATCTAAATGTATAGGTTGTGTATGTGGCAAAGGAGATGTAAAGCTACCTGATCAATAACAAAATCAAAGTTACATTCTAAAATGTATATCTAAACAACATATATCGTAAATTCAATTCAATTCAATTCATTTATTTTCACTTCATCAGAAATAATACAAAGTATAATGAACATTTACAAAAGAAAGTTGAATAAAACTCTGTATAACAAAAGTATAATGATATGTGATACAGTTCTCAATAAAATCCTTAACACATTATATTCACAGAAATGAAAGAGGAATGCTATTCACCTTGCAAGCATTGACTTGTTGCTCTTTCTCATTGGCTCTACTCATGAGAGGTAGATGATGTGTCTGTTCTTCCATGTTCTTCAACCAATCACAGATGTTCTCATAATCCCTCTCACTCTGATCCCATAATGATAAGCATGCCTGTATGGACATATTAAAAGGAAAATATCAGTAATAAATAAATAAATACATAGAAACGCCATGGATAATAAGCAGAATTACCATTAATATGACCACCAATACTATAATATCATTACTACTAGCACCACAATCACCATCTCCACAACGGCCACCACATCAGCACCATCAACACCACCAATATCATCATCATCATCATCATCATCATCTTCATCACCATCATCTTCGCCATCATCATCATCAACATCATCACCATCACCACTAACATAATCACCATTATCATCATCAACACCACAATCATTATTACCACTAGTATCTACTACTATCGGACTTATAAGCATTATTATAACACAAATTGTTATCTTTAATGCCGTTAATACCAAGAAAACACACCTGGCAATCATGGAGAGCTTGATGAAGAGTATCTTTGTACTCATCCAGTTGGTCTTTGGCTGTCTTCAGGTTTGTGTTGATCACCTCTTGCCCTTCAGGAGTGGTATTGTGAAGAGCTTTCTGGCCTTTCTCTTCCAGAGTGCTAAGTCTCATAGATCCTATACTCTCACACTTCTGCAACTCCTGTAAATGAATAAACAATGCATATTTATGTGTAATGAGAAAATCAACCATGCTTGGTTATTTAGTGCCCTACAAATTAAGCTGCTACATAAAAAAAAAACAATTAAAGCGTTCACTTCATGCCTGTGTACATCTGACCACCTATATATGGGCTTTACCACAGAAAACATTGAAAACATCTTATTTGTACATTAGGGGCAATGGCACAATTAGTTCATGAAGTGACGTGAAACTGGGATCAGACTAACAAACCCTTGGAATTGGTATTTTTTATTTTCCTTTTGGTAGAAAACAACAACTATTCTGAATTATAATGAAATTTCTATTTACCTTTAGTTGAGTACATGTCTCCATGAGATGTTGTTTATCACCAATCAAACTGTGACAAGGGTCCTGATCATCAAACCAATCAGACAATGTATCCTGAGCTGTGAGGTACTGCTCATGCTCTCGTACCATAGAGTCACTCAGCTTTACAGCATCCTGATGAAAAAAAAAAAGCCATGCTTTAAATTTTAGTATTGCAGAAATTGGGTTCAGATGAAATGCTCATGAACCTTCACTCAACATCGTAAGCTCCTCAAAACTCGTCATTATTCTGTAAGTAGCCACTGTTTTTACAACATCATTGAGACAATCATTGAAATTGAAAGAGCTTATCATGGTGAGTATATACACACACATTTGAGAACAAATGCTCCTAATAAGGACCCAAAAGGAATCTGATGAAATATATCATTGTCATTCTCAGCTTGATAGAGGAATTCACTCACCTTGGTGTTTAGTAACATCATCTGGTATTGTGATGTGATCCTTGTAGCTTCACTGACCACTCCTACATTACCCATGCTACTATCCAGTAAAGCTTGGGCAACACTGGACACAGCTTCAACACAGCCTCTCTGTCCATCAAGCTCATCATGAACAGCCTAAAAAAAATAAATGAGGAAAATATGTCTAAGAATAAGATGCGGGTTCAAAACATGTTTAGAAAAAAAATCAGTTCAGTACAAATGAGAGCATTTCTCCATTGTTAAATGTTTGCAATAGCCTTGCATATAACCTTCAATATTGCAATGAGTGAAGTAAGAAAATTTTCCGATGGCATTTCACTTTTTATCAAGTATTAGTGCAATTGGAGTTCACTTTTAAAAGTTAGTATAGTCTATAATAAATAGACATTGAGAAGCCGCTTCTTTACTTGAAACAGCTAGTAATCCATTCAGAAAATATATCAAATAGATAGCAGGAAATTAAAGTTCCTTCGAGACTCCAAGAGGTGGATACCTTGAATTTGTTGAGCTGGTATTTCTTAGCCGCCAGGTCCAACTGTGGTTGAACACCTGCCTCAATCCCAAGCCTAGCTTGTTGGATGGCAGACTCTGCTACAGCCTTCCTAGCCTCATAGTCTTGCCATCTCTCCAAACACTCCTGCAGTCTGGCAGTGGATGATTGCACACTGTCATTCAAGCTTGATACATCTGCCTTACATTTGTCAATCTGTTGTTGAATAGTTTCCTGTCCAGGAGGCGAGGTATATTCGTTCACCTTCGTTCCCAGAGCAGAGAGTGAATGTAGGAGTTCATCACACGATCCAAGTTTGTTTTGAAGTTCCTAGTCACATAAGAAAACATATTGTGAATAACGATAAATGAGAATGATGGTGCGAAGAGAGGCACAAAGGGAAATGATTAAATATAAAAAAAAAAACACTTTGACACACTTTTAGCAAACTATAGAAGATTACAGATCATAGGAAACAAAAAAATGCAGGTGAATAAATCTCTACAAGAATTCACATGCTATGTGAATATTTTGTGAAAATGATCACTTGTTAGAAATAAGAAACACAGAATGAACCAAATAAAATACAAAACACAAAATCATTCGAAGGTTGGACAAGAAACTAACCTTGAGTGCAGACAGCTTGCTCTCTATGACTTCCATGTTGCCTGCTGGATCTGCTTTGCTTGAAAGCTCATGTTTCAGGTCTCTCAATTGCTGAGTAAAAGTCTGATGAGTGTGTTGGAAGTCTTGATGATCTTTCACTGCCTCCTGATGTTTGCATACACAATCCTATTTGAATATAACCAAACAAGATTAAATATTTCATAAAATTCAGAGCTAGCATCAATATGACAATCATCAATTTCTCTTTATTGTCAATGAGTCTGCCATATGTAAACATCTCTTTGGAAAAATGTCTGTATTATCCAAACTAAAATGCATCATTTGTAACTCATATAGGACACGTATTTACTCTGAGGAATTTTCAAGAAGCTATTTGTATTATCCTAAAGCCCCGGTCACATAGGACCCCGGAAGCAGCACGATTCACCCCGACTCATTGTTTTGAGGCGCTTAACTGTGAATTACCAAAGAGTCGGGGTGAATCGTGTAGCTTCCGGGGTCCTATGTGACCGGGGCTTTAGGCTGGCTTTGTCCCGGTCACCACCAGCACAAAAATACTTCAAAGATTAAGTACAAGTTCTTGCTACATACCTATCTATCCAACTGGGTTGGGTATAACAAATTGTGGATTAATTTCTTGCTGAAGGAAAATTTTGTCAAGGCCCGGAATCTATCTCTTTCTTACCTTATAATCCTCATCAAGCTTGTTATATCTATTCACCAGATCGTCAAGAAGGTCTCTGATTGGTTCGTTATTAGGACTCTCCTCCTCCAGCTTCTGAGCATGCTCAGTGACCTTCTCAAGGTCCTGGTGATGTCTCTCTATGTCTTGCTGAATACACTGCAATAGTAGATATACAGATTATTTCTACACTATGCAAGCATCTGGAGATCCACGCAATGTGAAATGATAGTTTAAACTTTTAAACAAAGGTCAACATACTCTTACTGTTACAGAAAAAATGCTTACTCCCAAAGAAAAGTCTATGTATTATTAATTCTGTGAACAAAGGAATGGTTGAACCCCGAGTACAATAAGTACAATATAATTATTGGAGAAGGTGATAAATTATGAAATAATTAAGAGTAAAGTTCATTTGGTCCTGTCCCAGATCGAAAGTCAGTTTCTGAAGGCTTTCTTGATTCCATGAGAAAGTTCTGCCTGAGATGAGACCGAATCTAAAAAGAGCATGTTTTTAAGTTATAGCATGTATATAGCACGCTGAACTGCTTGTGCCACAGTATATCATATCACTTTGCCACCAGGTTTCGACATAACATCATAAATGAATCATACCTTGCATCTATCCAGTTGTGCTTTCTTCTCTGTCAATGTTGCCTTTCGTTGTTGAGCATCAAGAAGCTGAGATCTCATTTCATCCAACCATCTACACAGTTTCGCTTTGCCGGCATCAAGGTTCTCCCAAACTTTCAAATTACCCTGTCGTTCATGATAAAAATTAAGTATAGTATGAAATATGCATGCATTAATTGTACACATGAAATCTATACAATATGTTCTCTCTAAATCATAGCCAAGAGAAAAATCCTAATTCTTCCTACATTTCATTGCTGTTTTTTATCATTCAATAATCCATTTCATTTAAAGTAATTAAAAACTACACACTATCACAATGACATAATATGATGATAATTAGTTTCTTACTTCAAAAAAAGCAAATTTGATGCTATGATCAAGAAGCAACCAATTCTTTCTCCCAAACACCCTGGTATAGTCATTCTAAAGTCAATATGCCAGTTGCATTAGGAGAATAGAACTAAATTTCATATCATTCATTCTCTCTCAATGAATAGACACAACATATCATCTCCTCACCTGTAGTTTGTCCTTAGTACTGTTCATCCTTTGTACAAGTTCATCATATTTCTGCGTGCTATCATTGACATCAGCTTTCATGGCCTCTTGACCTCTTGGTGCTGTTCGTTGCTGAGCTTTATCTGCCTTGCTAACCATCGCATGTACGAGGCTCTGACCTCGATGTCTGCTGGACATCAACTCCTGAGAAAAAAATTGTCATAGATGCTTTGTGAATGAATGATATTATAATAGATTTTTCATTCTCAATTCGAAGGGCAACAAAAACTTGAACACGATTCTTCCACATTCAAACATTGAATAATCTCAGTCTTTGATAGGTATTATTGGTTTGAGATTACAATGTAGCAGCCAGTAATGTGAGAACATAATTGAGCGCCCCACTCAATCAAGAACATTTTATGAGCAGTTAACTAACTGATAAAGCATTTAATTCAAGTTTAGCATACAATTTATGCACAAAAACTCATTTCAGGACCAAGTGGATGAATTTAAATCATACCTGAACAACCTCTAGTCTCTTCTGTATATCATCTTTGTTTCCTGTCACATCATCACATTCATCCAGCTTCTGATCAGCCTCTGTCTGCCATTTCTTACACTCTGTGCTTGCTATCTCATACTTGTTCTCATCCTCAACAGATCGATCAAGATGGTGGTGAAGTTCCTGCAAAAAAAGAACATCAAAAGTCAAACATCTTGAATCATATATTTCTTATTCCATTTAATTTTAACATACAAATCCTCCCTTTAATCAACTTTAGAACCAGTTGTAAATAGATTATGACTTGTAAAATGAACTGACCAACACTAAAAAACTTCTTGCACATATAATAATAATAATAATAATGACATTTTTATATAGCGCAAAATACGTAAAGACGTCCCTATGCGCTTAATTTTTAAGACAAAATATAGCTAAGCGGCTCGAGAGACCGTGCTGCCTCATTGATGGCGCGAAGAAGATATGTTTCTTCTTAAGATAAGAAAGGTTTGACAAATGGGTATTGTTACATAAAATTGTTGATATCCAAAAGTACAAATCAATTTCAATTTCTTACTGTCAATTGCAGCAAACCATGGGTGTCTTTGTAAATGGGATACCAGACAGTACATGCAGAACATAATGGTTGTTAAAATTTCCAACTTATTTCTAATTAATTGTCACTTTCCATACATCTGGTATGGACAGATCATAAGAAAAGTCATAGATGTCATATGGATGATTTTACAGGCATGCTGTTAATAAACGAGTCTTACCTTGAGTGTCATATGGAGAGCCTGATACTGTACGGCCAGCTTGGTTGCTTCACTGCTGATATGAGTAACGTTGGGGTTAAAGGTCACAAGACTCTGACCTAGCAATGTCACTTCCTCTCTCAAAGGTTGCTTGTCCAAACACTCCTCAATAAGTTCCTACAAAAAAAGGATTATTTTGCAAGTTTGAATGTACATATGAAGATTTCATGTGAATGAATATAACTTCCAAATTCTTCCAAACATTTCAGGCACTCATGCAATCAATAAAGCCATGGTCACATTTATGTGACTATCTTTTTTGTTTCTTTTATCTCTCAATTCCAAACCTAGTACGTCTAGAGACTAACCTTCACTTTCTGTAGCTTTTCCTTTTTCTCCATCAGGTTCTCACATTCTCCCTCCAAGGCTGGTAACACTTGTTGCACTCCCTGCATCCACGACTCCAAGGCCTTTGATCTATCCTGATAATCTCTCCAAACCCTGGCACACTGTTCGAGGTTAGAGCAGGAATCCTGGGCTAGAATCCTGAGAGCATCTAGTTCATGTTCCAAGGTATGGACCTGTCTAGTGATGCGCTCATGGCCTGGTCTGGTGCATGTGTCTGGTAGGATCTGGTCTGAGTGATGTGAGACTTGATCCAGGAGAGATTCACCTTCTGGTAGAGATGCCAAGATACTCTGGAAAACGGGGAAACATAAAACATGACAGATGAAAAAACATAAAAAAGCTATAGAGTTTAGGACAAGCTAGACTATGATTTATGAGGGCAAATAATGAGGATGATGATTATGGTGGTGGTGGTGGTGGTGGTGATGATGATTATGACGATGATAGTGATGATGATTATAATAATAATAGACAATGATGATAATGATGATGCTGCTGATGATGATGATGATGATGATGATGATAATGATGATGAAGAAAATAATGATGATGGAAGTGATGTAAGGATGATGATGATAATCATCATCACGGTGCTGATAATGGTGATAATGATGTTAATCATGGACAGAATAAATAAACAAACTCTGACTACAGATGGATGGAAGGGATGGTAATGATGTAAACTAACCTTGATAAGATCCAGTCTAGCTTGGTTTGTCTCCATATCCGAAGCTACTTTACAGCAGGGTTCCATCTCCTTTGTCTTACTCTGAATCCAAGATGAAAGTTTGTTCATCTCATCGTCGAAGCAAGCATGCTCATCAGCAATCCTCTCTAATCTAACTTTCCCATCCTGTCAAGATAAATGCATGTGTGTGGATATATAATGAAGATAAAAATATATCAAATTAGTCATGCATATAAGCAGATGCGATGACCATTTCAACCAAACCTTCTATAATTTATGATTTCATACATTCTTTTTGTGATCTATTTAAATGTTATTTAACTAATCTATTCTTACAATTTGGAATGAAATGTTTTGCAATGTTTTAAAGAAAGAGAAATAGAATGAATTTAAATTAATTGAAGAAAAAGTTCACATATATGCCAAGTGGCCATACATCTACCTACTTAAATTTCAAGATTTCAAGGTTTATTTATTTCACAACAATAATATGAAAGTAAACACAAAAATATTTTGTATTTACACATTACAAGGAGAGAAAAAATCAAGATTACAAATCAAAATGAGAGACTAAATACCTGTGCCTTTTGACAAAGGTCATGATAGAGATTGGTGAGTGCATTGACCTCTTGTGTGACCTCTGGGTTGTTGATCCCACTGGATTGTAAGAGATCATTCAATGAATCCACCTTGGTCTTATTGTCTCTCAGTGATTAACAGATAATCTGCAGAATACAAATCATTAAACACATCTCAGCTTAATTTCAGTTTGTCATAGTATACATTGTAAAGCTGTTCTAAAACATTTTTCAATGAATGTTCGACGTATGTTCAATGGAAAAATTCCTTATTTAATTCAATCTTTCAACAATGGTAAAGCTTTTTTTCTGTTTCAATCAGCAAACTCTTTTTCTAGAATATGTCCACGTATACTTTTGAATGAGCCATTACTCATTTGAGTTTAGAAGATATCTACAAGTGCTCCATCAAGATGTGATCTTTTAATATTAGTAGAGAAAAAAGTGCATGATGATCATCAGATATTTTAACAAGTAAAGAGTATCTTACTGATAATTCATTAGCCATAGCCCTCTTTTCCACAGCCGTTGCTTGGAGTTCCCCTCCCGTCTGAATGGCATTGTCCATGACTTTCAACCATTCTTTGAGCTCTTTGCAATCATGATCAAGCTTGTTCCATTGGTCTAGTAGAGTCCCTACAGAACCTTGACCATTGGTGATTTCATCTCTCACTGCGGATAGGGTGTCCTGTAAGAATGAAGGAGAAACCATATTATATTATCAAATATATACACAACTATTCATACAATCCATATAGATATAAACAAAATATTCCAAACTGTCTATCCGATCAAGATACATTTGGCCCTTGGAAACAGAATATGGAATCAAGACCCATGATATCATTGCATTAATAAGAAAGAAATCATGTTATTATTGAGAACATTGATAGCGTACCTTGAGACAATTGACATCTGCATTGATTTGAGCTTGACCAGTAGGGGACGTAACCTCAATGACACAACAAGCCTTATCAGAAGCTCTCTGGACCATCTCCTCCTTGGCTGTCACATCTTTCTCAAGGTCACTCAAGGTCCCAAGCCTCTGCTCAAGATCAGGCTTTCTTCCTGTCACCAAGGATGCTTGTTTCACCTTTGACCTCATTGAGTCCAGCCAATCAGAGCAGTTCTTGGCATCTGTCTCATACTGCTCATGATCTATGATAGCTTTCTGCAAAGTCTCTTCCATGTGCTGGAATGTGGAATAAAGTAGAAAATAATGGCCACTCTTTAGATGAAAGAAGTATACTCAAGCAACTTTTTTTAATTTCAATTTTAAATTTCAAATCTTTCACGAAACTAAAAAAAACCTGATCATCTGATGATCCTAGTAATTTAACTCATTGAATACTGAATTCTGTAATTTCAATAGACTTTGTGCAGGGACTACCCGGTTCCAGAAACCAATGGTTTAGTATAGAACATCAGTCTTAAAATAAGTGTTCAAAATTAAGTATGAAAATCTACTTCCATTATAGATGTAAGGAATATTCTAAAATTTTAATACAAACTTTAATTACAGTTCATCTTTTGGTGTGGAAAATGATTACTGAATGCTGTGCTACTTACATTTGTTTTATTTTGTAGTTGAAAGAATGTTGTTTTGAGCTGATTAGCATGGTTAAGTTGTGTCTTGTCACCAAGTTGGATGCCTTTCTCATGAAGAGCTCTGGCCTGAGGTTCATGGTAAACAAACGCAGCTTTCAGAGTCTGTAGAATGAAGAAAAAACAGATGGACAAAATCTTACATGAATTCATTCAACATACTTGTAGCCCTCATAAAATTGAATCATTTAATTGTAATTCTATTTCTATCTCTGATGTACATTGTGTTTGTATTGTTGATTGAGTGATTGAATGATTGAGTTGAATAAAAGAGCCTTGAATCTAGCATCTTGAAATATTTCATATCATACTAATAAACCAAAGGAACACAGGTCCAAGTTACAGTATTATTGCTCTGAGATATCTTAATTTTCATCAATAACTTGTACTTGCTGCAGATATCAATCTGAAGTGCATACTTTTGAATTGATGATGGAAATACACACCTTACACTAATCCAAAACCTGTCTCTTTAACTCCAAATCATCTTGAGGCTGCTGAATCTCCTCCAAGGATTCCTGAGCTTTCATTATCCAGTCTTCAATTCCCTCTACCAATCCGCTGAACTCCTTACAGCCTGCCAACCTCTCAGACATCTTAGCCTCCTCACCAGCCATTTGATTTGCTGTCTGGTTCCATCTTTCACTCACTGCTATGACTTGGTGTTCAATGGCAGGCTTACCAGGGGCTGCGGTGGAGACTAGTGTGTCTTGGGCTCCTTGGTCAATGGTTTGAAGCAAGGATTGACCAATAGGAAGCTGACTTTGCAAAGCCTACAAATATGGAGGAATCGGTTAAGTTCAAACGTATTTTGAAAATCCATGTGGATGTTTGGAGCATATTCATGATAATCACTAATTACTATTTGTTGTATAATCATCTCATTACAATTCATAAAGCAATTTATGTTATTATTGTCAAGAATTTAACAAGGACAAAATCTGTAATTGACAAATAATTATATCAATTTATCATACTGTTCTATTTCAACCTCAACATATCTCATCAGCAGTACTAAAATATAGTTTTGTCACTTCAACAAAGGCAGCAATCCATGCTACAACTTTCAATCAATTCATGGTGATTTAACAAATACAGCTAAATATCTTATTTTTTAAATCCAATCAATCTTACCTGGCATTTCTCTACCGCTGTTTCCAGTCCACTCCTATCAGCTGCCTCCTTTCTCAAATCAGATAGATGGCTGTTAAGTTTATCAATGAGAGATGAAAGCTCTTGGACAGCTGAATCAAAGCTAGAATGGTCTTGGCAAGCTTTCTCCTGACTCAACATAATTTCCTGCAGATGATACAAAGAATATTGAAACATGAAAAGATGGAAGGAATACCAAACAACTAAATAAACTGTAGCACAATAATAAACACAACGAGTGAAAAAATCACTTGCTGGGGTCAGATAATTTGAAGACATCTTCCTAAGTTACAAGTACCATCTTGTATGTCAGTGTAAAGTTGAACATATAAACCAACCTTGAGTCTGTCTTTTGATGCAATGTGTCTATTCTTCCTCTCTGCTAACTGACTCTCAACTTCTTCTTTGACATCAGGAGTATTTGACGATGTCACAGCCTTTGCCTTGTCTGTCAGTTCCTGTAGGATACCAGCCTCAGAATTAATCCTCTCTTGTAGTATCTGTATCAAAATACATTGTGAAGGATAGATGTGAAGCTTCAGAAAGATTTGTACAAATTGTGATGACACTATGGTCCATAAAGGCAAAATACTTCATTCAATATTTTGAAATAATTATTGAGAAAATATCTCAAGTTGCTTAATATTTACAAAGCAAAAGTTCACATGGGTAGCCTCAGGTGGTAGATGAGTAGCAGAAAAATTATGCTAACTCAATAACCAATAGATAATATAGCACAAAATTTTAGTCAATTGAACTTGATTTCATGTATGGGATAAGTAAAGATATTAATATTTTAGCATGGGGTAATTTATACCTTTGACTGTTCGAGGTGTTGAGCTTTGTTTGGAAGTGTATCCTTCAGTTCAGTTGCATGATCCACTGCTTGGTCCATGGAGTCGAGCCATTGGCCAGCCTTGGTACGACATGCCTTATAGTCCGACCAATCAGAAAGGCTCTTTGAAACATCATGTCTGCCTTGTGTCAGCTGTTCAGATAGGTGGTTAACCTCCCTCTGTAAGGTGGAGAGTTGTTCCTTTATGCTGTCCTGGGTGGCAGGGAGTGTGTATGGCAACAAAGTGGGGAGGATGCTCTCCACTTGGCTTAGCTTCTCTTCACACTTTTGTTTCTCTTCTTCTAGTGACTAAAAAGGGAAGATGTGGTAAAAAAATATTTCAATTTCAATTGGAATACAATGAACATTTATGAGTTGATTTTACAAATTGGACCGTATGCCTTCATTATCACCTTACAGTGGCAAAGGCATAAAAACCATCAATTGTATTAATAGATGGGGCAGTAAAAACATCTTGGAGTGTAATGTTCTCTCCTATGGCTGTTTTAACTAGGAAGTTATAAAATAAGCTGAACATACCTGAAGACCTTGAAGTTTATCCTCACACACATTCCTGTCTCCTGTAGGATCCACACAACTCATAACCAACGGTTTGGACTCATCCAACTTCTGTCTAACACTGTCAAGCTTGGAATCAACTTCCTTCTCACTGTCTATAGTAGACTTCAGTTGATCGACAACCTCCTGCAATAAAGAAACATTTTGATACACAACATTTGATTCACAAAATATTTAAAATCTGAGGAGAATTGAAAATGACATCACAATCACTTTTGTAAATATGCTCTGAAAAGTTAATAATGACTTTCTCACCGATATGAACAGAATAGAAACTGTATTAAACCAATGTTCAATCTTTTAGTTGGAAAGACAAGTACATACCTCTAAGTTCTTGAGTAGATTTTGATGACCATGTTTGAGTTCTTGAGTCTGGTGTTTAGCAGATGAGTTGTTTGCAACATGGCAGACAGCATCAGTTTTTTCGTCTAAGTCATCAAGGTGATCAGCTTTCATCTCTTGCAACAGTGACTGTATGGAATGATATTTTTGAAGAGATTTATTGTAATAAAACATATTGTAGATTGATGTAGCAAAAGTATGCATGAAATATCATAGTCGTATTGAACAATTTAATAGAAAATTTATCATGTCTGTTATCATCTTTTAAATATTATTGCAAAGACTTAGCATACTAATTTAGTTCTTTCAATTCTTAGGGCAGGTGATAACATGGATACAACAACATGAAGAGCTACTATGAAACAATGGGCATAATTCTAGCAACATATCACATTTTGAAGTGAGCTTCTTTTCCATTCTACTGATTTGTGTATTAAAAAAACCCTCTTAGCAGTAAGTAAAAACAAAACAATAAATTTTTTGCAAACAGTTCAATCATTCAGGTTTTAATTGATTTCATTCTGTAGATCTAATAAATTAGAAAAACAATTCAAAATGTTTGAAATAAGAAATAAATGGAAGGATAAAGATAAATGCATAATTGAGTACCTCAGCTGTAGTGAGTTGTTTTTGAGAATCATCAGTTGGTTTCATCAGTTCCTTAGTTTTCGCCTGAACTTGATCCAAACGATCCTCTACCTCTGCCACTCTGTTCTCATACTGCTGCATGACCTCTACACAATGACCCATGTCCTTCTCCTTGTCCGCACACTGACTGACCAGAGACATGTAGCGGTCATCAAGGTCTGCAAGACTTTCATTGTGATTGCTCAGTTCATCATCATCATCCAGGAGAGGGGCAAGGTGGGATCCTTTGGTCTTCATTGCTTCACACAGTAGCTCACCTTCTCGTAGTTTAGATTTTAAATCCTGTACAAAATAAACATGAATATTCAAACTCAGAATTGCAAAAAAACATACAACATTGAATTGACATGGAATGAAATATTTATGACTATCTAAGAGAGGTTGAGTGGAGTTGATTTGAGTTGATTTTATTGACCCTGTCGACCCCCTTTTGGGGTATGAGTACAAACATAATACAATGATACAATGAATTTACATGATAAAAATAGAATAAAATGAGGCTAGCATGCAAACAGAGGTGATGTACTTTTTATGAAAACTGTTACGATTCAATTGAATGTTAAGATACAAAATGACATATTCTAATATGTGCATAATGAAATACAATTTGAAAAGACTTTACTTACTTTAATAGTACTGTATCTTTCTTTGTTGTCTTGTAGACTGCCCTCTGTAGACGATGCTTGGTTAAGAGTCGTCTCTTCTGAGTCTAACCAAGAAGACAATGCTTGTTTGGATCTGGTACATTCTTCCTCTAGTACTGACGATATATTCTCTTGGACCTATAAAAAGATATTTTTAAAATATTTCGTATAATATCTGTATTAAAAAAAAATCATGAAATGAATGAAACAGAAATACGTCAAAGGTTATAGGAAATATCTCTGTTATCATAAAGTGAAAATTTTTGGTAAAATTCAAACAATATGGGTTTTTTCTAATAGGTTACATTCTATAAGATAACAATCTAATGTCGCATTAATGATATAAACAATATTATAATAGAAGGTGATGAATGAATTTTTTTCAATTATGGTGGTGA
Organism: Temnopleurus reevesii; assembly: GCA_036244855.1. Lineage (NCBI taxonomy): Eukaryota > Metazoa > Echinodermata > Echinoidea > Temnopleuroida > Temnopleuridae > Temnopleurus > Temnopleurus reevesii. The sequence goes on from BQKZ01000346.1 coordinate 149,980, forward strand.
AAGGACAGGCTAGTTTGGCTAGAAAATCTGCATTTTTATCAACTACCAATTGCGAAAATCAATAAATGGGCAAAGTAAATTTGACCCCCCAAAATCATCAAAATAATGAAACATGTACTTGCCTGTTTGCATGCATCTAATGTGCATTGATACTGATTGCAAGTAGAATCCAGCTCCTTGTCAAGAGATGCGGTGTTGGCTTTCGGGAACCTCTCCTTTAGAGTACCCACTTGCTCTCTTATTCTATCCAGCTCAGCTCCTTTATTCACAACATTCCTTTCCACATCCTAGAATTAAAATACATTGCGTAATATTTAGTTATTTAGTTCAATGAAAAGTAAAAAGACACAATACTAAAAACAAAAATATCAATTAGTAATATCTCTGAATCATTCTAGTATAAACCCAGGCATAATAATAAATATTCAGGCACAATTAAAAAAAATGTCACATACATCATAAGCATTAATTATGATATCAACTCAACAAAGAACACAGCTCCCCCATTCAATAGCTCAATCAGACAAAAGAATGGAGCTTCCTCATATATTTCACGTTTTCCTTGTGGAAAACTAGGAAAGATATTTTTTCTGAGTGAGAGCCATTGTAAAGGCTTGAGTGGGAAATGTTTTGTATTGTCCAATTTATTTGTCCTTATATTTCAGTAACATACATACACAACATCACATCTTGCAATTCTATCTATTGGATATCAATCAACAATAATAAACACATTCCCTTACCTGACAATGTTTGTGGTTAGACAGCAAATGTTCTCCATCAAGGGACATGTCCTTGCATCTCTCTACCTCAGATTCCTGATCCTGTAACCATGACAACAGCTCCGATAACTGTCCTCTCAATGATGCAACTTGAGATGAAAATTCACTAAGGCTGCTCTCAGTTTCAACAGCCGTCTGCAAAATATGTACGAAATAAAGATATTTATAATTGACCAAGGTATCCACTTTATCTTTCATTAGATGTCCCGGTTAAAAAAAGATGCATGTGAACTATAGCTGGGATGTCTCCTTTGCATCTACCAAAATCTTTTAAAAAAAATATTTTTAGGGGGTTATCTTTATTAAAAAAAATAGTAGAATTCTTCTATAGGGAAGAAAAACCCGCATCAGATTTGTTAATTGCAAAATCGAAAAATCAGTTGCATACCTGTTTAGCTTGGAGGAAATCAGCTTCAACTTTCTTGAAAGTCTCCTCCACCTCTGGAATCGCTTGATCAGGATTTAAAGACTGGAGTTCAGCAAGGCTTGCTGCCAGCTCCTGAAGCTCATTCTCACGATCTACAGCTTCATCCTACGAAAATACAAACAGTTAGGGTTAAATGAATTGTATTTGCATGATCTAGTCCCAAGTAAGAAATAACAATCAGTATAAAAAGACAGTTCTGCAAGGTTTTGCAGCCTCATTCTTGAGCTCATTCTCACAATCTACACCTACTCTCAAAGAAAGAAAATATGGATTTACATGCATCCCAAAGAGTTTTCTTCTCTTATATGTCTATTGATTTAATATTTATAAAAAAAAATGAGAACTCCCCAAACAGCCCGGCCTAGTTAGGGTTAAAACATATTCTTCTATAGACTCACTTCCAGACCCAAGGGATTGTGAGAAATGGAAACACACTGTACCTTGAACCTCTGTAGTTTAGTACTGACTTCATCCTCTTGACTGTCATCCATGGAGCCAGACATCTCATCAAGATTCATCTTAGAGACATCCAACCAAGAATGAAGGACTTTCTCCCTCTCTACCACACAATCCCACAGATCTCTGCCTCTCCTAAGCTTAGACATCCTCTCCTCCAGGATGACAGACACCTCACTCAGATTATCTGGGAGGCCAGAACACTCTTGCAGCATGTCAGGTTTGACTGGGGCAGAGGTTGTTGCAGGGTTTGAGGTGATTATCGGTAAGAGGTTCATAATCTGACGCGATGATTCTGCTAAATGACTGGCTGGAGGCGTAGCTTCACCAACATCTAATAAGGCACTCTATATAGAAGAAATAGGATAGCAATAGTCAAATTATCAATCTTACAATTCTATTGTGTCTCTATAGACACAATATATAGAACCTTAATAAATGGAACACAGTTAACAAACATATGATACTGTGGCCTAGATTTGGAATAGAATAATAATCAAGTTCTTCATAAAACTATTTCATCTTTTTCGATAATCAATTCATTACAAAGTAATAACTCTAGGTCTAAGAAAATCACATAAAACAAAACAAAGCATCAAATTAGACAGCTCTAAATAATATTCTTCTCCATACCTCATGTAAGGTGAGCACTTTTTCTTTGAATGGATTCATATTAAGGTTACTTATAAAACTATGTTGCTATTTTCTATAAACAGTTCATTACAAGGCAATAACTCTAGGCCAATAAAAACAAGATTCTTAACAAAGTATCAACCTGAGCATCAAACTCCTCCCATACCTCATGTAACTTGAGAAGCTTTTCTGTCTCCTCCCTGTTGCTACATTTAATTGGTTCTTTGCAAACATCTTGCGCCTTCACTAAGGTTGATTGCAGCTTTGGATGAGAACGCTCTATCTCTGTCCAAAGCTTGATGGCAGTGTGAGCGCATTTGGTTGCCATGGAAACATCTTCATCCATTTTCTTCCATTCATCGTTCAAAGCGTCAACCTGAATTAGATGTAAACCAAAAAGATTTATGAAAGCAATGAACGCATTTTATTATTTGTTAGGAATAATAAAGACCTTCATTTACTAAACAACTTGATCCCTAATTTCATGAACATTTTAACAAAACTTGAATTCTGAAGAATATAAGTTTTAAATCTTTTTAAAACTTTAGATAACATGTATACACTGAGATTATTGATTACCTTTGGTTCAATGACTGGAATTAGTTTTGGCTCTTCCTGCATAATTTCCACTCCCAGTCTGGTCAATCGCTTCAGATCTGTTTGATTTCTGGCAAGTTCACTCTGCGCCTCCTGTAAAGATGAATTATATTAGGATAATGTAGATGTATTGAATTCAGTTCAGTTCAATTAAACTCAATCATTCATTTCCATATTCAAAAGAGAAAAGACAAACATGGCATTTGTACATTTTATACCTGAAAATAGAAGAACTTGAAAAATGACAGTGGATTACATTATTCTATCTATTCATATATAACAATTTCACGCATCATTTTATGAAGACAATTATCTTTCAATCTTTAAATTACAGGAAAGAAACATACCTCAAAGATGTGAGCTATTGGCTGGAGATCACTCAATTGTCTAACATCTCTCACTGTGGACCTGGTCTCCTGCAAGTCATCAAGACACTGACGGATGCTCCGATGCTTCACTTCAAACTCATCCATCTTTCTCTGGACGTTAGCCATCTTGTCCAGCCTTGATCGGATGTCCTTGGTCAGCTGAGCATGAGTGGTCACCATGGCAACATGGTCTGAGGATGCTGATGATGCCTGTCCAGGTTTGGTAACCTGATCTCCTTGGGATGTGATGGTGAGTTGAGAGTCTTTGGCAAGTTGGTTCATATCCAGTGTCTTGTCCTTCCACTCAGCTAAGACTGGTTCTAGAGCTTCAAGCTGTTCTAGTTCTGCAGTAAGCTCGTTATCAGTTGGATCTTCCTTACCCAGAATAGGTGTAGCCTCTTGAAACCTAAAATGGGTAGAAGCGTCAATTGTCAGATCTAAGGAGATCAATTTTCCCCAATCATAAACATACACTTTATCTGAATCATACAAAGGAAATACCATATCATTTTGAACAGACAAGCATTTGCCTAGCTGCATTCAAATTGCATCTAATATTAACTCTTTGCTCGCTTCTGCCTACTTCAGTCACCCACACTGGGCTCGCTTCTGTTGACTCTGGTTGACAAGTTGAGCACTCAATACTATACTTCATACTTTCATAAAAACCTTGCAGTCTTGTGTTATGTGATGTATAATGTTAAAGGAGGACTCCGGACCAAGAATTTCTTGCTCTGATTCAAAGCGCAAAAATCAGACAAACAGATGAAAAAAAGTTTGAGCGAAAACGGACAACAAATAAAAAAGTTATGAATATTTNATTAAACTCAATCATTCATTATATTCAAAAGATAAAAGACAAACATTGCATTTGTACATTTTATACCTGAAAATAAAACAAATTGAAAAATGAGAGTGGATTACATTACTCTATCTACTAATTTTAAAAAATTTCACGCATCATTTTATAAATGCAATTATCTTTCAATCTATAATTTACAGGAAAGAAACATACCTCAAAGATGTGAGCTATTGGCTGGAGATCACTCAATTGTCTAACGTCTCTCACTGTGGACCTGGTCTCCTGCAAGTCATCAAGACACTGACGGATGCTCCGATGCTTCACTTCAAACTCATCCATCTTTCTCTGGACGTTAGCCATCTTGTCCAGCCTTGATCGGATGTCCTTGGTCAGCTGAGCATGAGTGGTCACCATGGCAACATGGTCTGAGGATGCTGATGATGCCTGTCCAGGTTTGGTAACCTGATCTCCTTGGGATGTGATGGTGAGTTGAGAGTCTTTGGCAAGTTGGTTCATATCCAGTGTCTTGTCCTTCCACTCAGCTAAGACTGGTTCTAGAGCTTCAAGCTGTTCTAGTTCTGCAGTAAGCTCGTTATCAGTTGGATCTTCCTTACCCAGAATAGGTGTAGCCTCTTGAAATCTACAAAAGTTAAAAAAAACTGTCATGGTTATTTTCAAAAATTAAATGATAGTTCTTTTGTCTTTGTGAGATCTTCCACATTTAAATAATATCTAGTATTAACATTGCCTAAAACTACACAGCAAATTTCCGTCTTTCAAAATCTTTTTATTGCCCAAATTGATAAAAATTTGTAAAAAGGGAAGCTGAGTAATTACCTGCCAAGCACTTGGTACTTGATGTCCTCAAACTGAATGAAGAACTGTAGGTATGTGGTTCTCTTTCTGATAACCTCTTGAACCTTCTCTAGTTTGTTATTTAGACCAGCTACTTGATGTGATAAGGCCAGGGTCTCTCCAGAATCACAATGCTTACAGATCGGCTCCAGCTCAGATTCCAGTGATTTCACATCCTGGTATACTTCTGATAGTACACTGTCTTGTTCCTGAAAAAGATTTTTAAAATGGTGATAAGTAAAAAATATTCAAAGATAAGTCAAATACCTTTGGAGAATTAAGGCACCATTTTACTTCCATACCCAAAGAAATAGACATTGGCAATGGACCTTTGAACAGAAAAATATTCATTACCTTTGTAAAAACCCATCATCATATGAGACCCTGACAAGAAACCTCACTCAAAGAGGAATAGAAAAACATTTTGAAACAAATGGGAAACAAATATAACTATTCATTGACCCTGATCATCAATCATCTAATATAAGATATGCAAACGGAAAACTACAAACCTTGATAATGGGAAGTTGGTCTTTTATTTTATCTCTTCCAACTTCTTTCTGATTCTCTATCACTGCTTCCTGCTGGCAGAGCACATCTGACAAAGACTTCAATTTGTCTTGGAAAGCCTGCCTCTGTGTCAGCACTTCATCAAGGTGTGTGATACCATCGCAACACGATGTCTGTAATCTGCTGTACTCTGATGTTAAATGATTGGCTTCTTGATCAAGTCTTTCCTTGCCTACAGGTGAACAGTGCTCACAGACTGCTTGCTTCAACTTCAACACCTTATTTACTTTGGCACTTTGACATTGGCACTCGTCTCTCATATTCTGTAAGATATAAGGAATTAGCATTAAAGTGTAAGTACATTGTTTATATGTTAAGCAGTTTGTTTTTATTTTAATTTTGTAATTCAAGAATGTAGAATAGAAAATTTTGATATACTAAGAACATAATTTACACAATACAGGTATTTTGCCATGTGTTTCATGGCATTCTTCGGAGCAGGGTTTGAAAAAAGAGAAGTCAAATGGTAGACCATTTTGTCACAAAATGCTAAGAGGGCTGATCTTCATAATTATTACAATAATCCTACCATTTCAACATTGAAACAATCACCTTTCATCATATATAACTTCATTATATCATTTACAATTATTCTGTTTGAGATTACCTGTAAGAGTTGAAGTGAGTTGTTGAGTTGCTGAGTGTTTCCTACATCGTGAGCACATTCCTGTAGTAATCTCCCACTCACATCCTCAATCCATGCACCAGTCTCCTTCGATGCACGCTGGTACTCCTCCCACAAGCCTCTTAATTTCTCAATGTCTGTATGCTTCTTTGTGATACCATCATCCAAGCTCTTCCAACGTTGTTCAAGATCATCGTCTTCCCCTGGTTCAGCTCTGCTCTCTCGCACTGTCACCATCACAAGTTCCTTCTCTTCAAACTGCTCTCTTAACCTCTGAGGAATTTTCAAAAAGGAAAAAGAATATAAATGATACAGTGTTTTTTTATACAGTAGATGTTGTCTGTGTAATGCTTCAAATTATATTCTACAAGTTTCCTCTTTCTATTGAATTTCTATCAAACTTTTACTGGATCTTTGAAATATACCGATTAGTCTAAAATAAATGTTGAATTAAAATCAATTACAGAGGTGACTCCTGGGGGAGTGGACAAATGACACCCTTCCCACTCCTCACCCCTCCCCCATTGCCATATAGTTAATTGTCATATCTATCAACTCGCTATTAAATCATGCTGCCACAAAAAAAATTCTCTTTTGTTTTATTGACTCATCATATTTTGTAAATATTTCAACTGTATGCTTCCTCATGTCTCTAAATCCTGAATTACGTCCAAAAAAAATAATTTAGCTAATTCAACGGCAATAGTTTAGTGCATTTTCCATTCATATTGTCATCTACATTACACATTTCTACAATATTTTTTTTTTAATAAGATTATATTCTACCTGGACCAGTGCATTGCATTGCTGAAGATCTTCAAGTGAATCACAATCCTGATGAGCTACCGCCTCCAGCTTCTTCTCGGCTTCATTCATCCATGCCAACAGCTCTCCCACACTCTTCTGATGTAGGTTCCTCTGTGATACCTGCTCAGAAAGCTTCTCATGAAGAACGCTTGCCTTCTCACAAAGCTCCTCCCATTGACTGCGTAGATTAGTGACATCCGATTCCAGTACAAGGATGGCAACAGATCGAGGGTAGGGGGACAGCAGTTCACTCAAGCAGGTTTCAAGGTTTTCAAGATGTGGATATTTGTTGTGTATTTCAGTACATAGTTCCTTTTGAATACAAAGAAAGAGAATAACAAATGTGACACATTCAGTTTCTGGGAATTATAAATTGTATACATACATATGTGAAACAACAATGGATAAAATACATGATACACCTAACAAGAATGAATAAAAAAGAAAAGACATTTAAAAAAAAACTTTTAATAAAAAAGAGTAGTGATCAAGTTGAAGGATATGTTTTATTCCTAGAGTGATTGAAGATATTTATGCTCATAAGACGACTAGTTTATCAATGTTCGCATCATCAGAAAACAAATTTCATTACTCTAAATATGAAAATATAATAAGAACATATGATCTTGCCAATAAAAAATGCCCTGATGAATCATAACATTCTCTTTACAAGCTTATGTGCCATAAAATGTTAACAATTAGGCTCATCAATCCTATCAAATTGTTACAAATATAAATCAATTCTTACCTTAGTAGCTATAAATAATTCATCTTGGGGCCGGTGAACTGTTTCAAGTTGACCAAGGTTGTTTCTCATTTTCTCCAACCACTCTACAAACTCTGCTTTCTTGGAATCCAGACTGTCCCAGTCATTCAATAGCTGCTTCAGGCTACACAAAAAATACATACAAAAACATGTATACATCAGAAAAAAAAGTTTTCTGATGAGGTAATTCCATTAACACGTTGCTTGATTATTTCTACTTCTCTCCATTTCATATTTTGTCACTTTGATCTATATTACTCCTAAATATACATTACAATTTTTTTTTTAATGGTGTGGAATTTGGAATTTATTTATTTGAATGTCATTGACATATACAGCCAACATTTTGTTCTAATTTTATTTAATTTGTTCTAAATTTTTTTTGAAAAATTTACATGAAAAATGTACATATTATGCATGACAGCTTTTTGTGAATGCAAATACAAGCATAATTTCACATTCCAAACTTTTAAAGATTTTTTTTAATTTCACTCTTATATATGTCTTATATGTTATACTAATAAATCTTATTAATTTTTTATCATTGAGCTAAATTTAATCTGCTATTAACTTGTAGGAACTATCCAAGTACATTCTTATCCAGCAAGGAGGAAATGGATGGATGGTTTACCTGGCTAGTCTCTTATCGAGATCTTCTTTGGCACTTTTGCATCTGGTTTGATTATCTTGAATGTCCAATTTGATGGTTTCACACACAGGGATAGGTACTGATGGATTAAGCTGCTCTGATAGTTGCTTCATTATGGCAAGAAGGGGCTCTGAAGTTGCATGGGAGGTGATATAATCCTGAAAGTAAAAAGGAAAAAAAAATTCTAATTGTCACAAGTCCATTGGAGATTTAAATAAAAGCCTATCATATCAAAGTCAAACTTAAGACCCTTCTTTAATTTTCAAGGCTTGCACTTGTTACTTGTCTGAAAAGAAAAATAAATTGCTTATGGTTTCAACAATGGGAAACTTTAGTCTTATGTCCCATCCCGTTGAAATATTGTGACAAATTATTTTAATAACACGACAGTAGCTAACATTCACAGGATATTAGTTCAGTGGAATATAACATGCCATCATGCTTCATTTTCAATAATAATTGTAACTGTAACTAGACTAAATAAATGTGCTAAAGATATACTATGACCAGATCTACATTGCCGATGCCTAAAAGAAATACAAGAATCCATGGCATTATCACACTTGTCTCACTTCTCCCCTTCCTATTCATCTCAAAGAAGCATTATGGCTTAGAATATAAACGAACATAAGAAAACAACGAAAGTTTAATTGCTTTCTTGCTCACCTGACATTTAGTGATTTCATCTTGAATGATTTGTTTGCCTGGTGTTGGAGGGGGCATTGGTTTATTCAGCTCAGCTTCACATGTACTCAGTACAACATTCAAGCTCTCTTTCTCCTTGATGTAGGAAGGGTAGACTGTAGAACATTCCTATCAAACCAAACAACAGTTTATGGCATTATATTTGTATTGCAGGATTTTCTATAGGTTATTGAACTTATTAAACTATTTCAATAAAGGTATTTCACTTAAGTGTCAACAATTTTCTTGAGTTGTCAACACTTTCACAGGACTTACAAATAAAATTCAGTAGAAGTGAAGAAAACAAATACTTAAAGGTAGAAAACTACATTTGCACACATTACGGTTATGCTTACAACTTGTTGTGTACCTCGGATATGCCAAAATAATAACCTCTATAAAGTATTTTGGTCGAATGTAGTCCAGAATATTTAATTCAAATGAAAATCTATTCTATCACTATTCATCTTGACACCAACGGTATCGCGATACTCCTAGCGTATTACCACACACACACACACACACACACACACACACACACACACAACATTGTAAGAGCATGTACAGTATCGGGCATGCACTTCAATACACTGCCACACCATGCGGAATATGCACTGAGAGAGACTCTTGCGCTATTGGTCAACGAAGGGTCAACGGCTGTTTTGAATTTTGAATGCACGGTCCATTAATTTGAGGCCCAAATAAAATAATTATTATTGGAATATCTATAAATGCTTTTATCATGACCAATCTTTGTGCTTAATTGATTGGTGATAAGTTCTAACATTTAGTACTCTTCAACATAACACAACAATCTTGGAAAGTCAAATTTTAGGTGATAAGTTCTAACATTTAGTACTCTTCAACATAACACAATAATCTTGGAAAGTCAAATTTTAGGCTGAAAAAGAAGTATTCTACCTTTAAGAGAGAGACATTTGCAGGTATACCTTATCATTATGATATACATATCATGTAGGCAAACCACTTTTACCCAAAACAGAATAGTTCCCTACTACACATTTTGACAGAAGTTTTATTGTGTACTCTTGTCAAAGTCAGGAGGCAATATCATTTGTATTCTTTTTATAGCTCTGAAACTGAAACTGACTAGTTCCTACCTTGAGTCTAGCAGACTGCTTGCTAGTTTCCTCCCGAGCATGCCTCCATCCCATGTCCAATGTGATGTTCAGCTCACTGATGTACTTTGGACACCCTGGCTCTCTCTCCAGAGCTCGTCCACGCGTCAGATGCTGGTCCACTTGCGGTTCCAATCGTTTCATCTTGTCTTCCAATGCCTGAAATTAGTCATAAGAATGACCTTTGGAGTTACAATTTGTGAAGCTAATAACAAGTTAAGGTCGTACATTTTAAATATATACAAAGTTTTAAGGATGATAATCAATGATCAAAATGATGTATGTATAATCATCCTGAACTAGTTTCATCTGATTCAAATACTGATGAAAAGGACAAGTGTTTCACAATCTTGATTGTGAAATAATTCTTTTTCATTAGATGTAAATTTTATAATGGATTAGAATTATTTGAGATTTTAACATTATATACGTAACATCACATTTTACAAACAGAAATAGGACTGTGAATATACAAAATGATAATAATAAATGAAATAGATAATTTAACCTATCATTTTCAAATATTTTTAAGATGCACATTTCAAAAGACTAAATTTACTCATCTTGTAATTAAGGTTGAGGCATTAGTCTCATCACTTACCTCCTGTCTTGCACAACACTCATTCAATGCTTGACTATCATGCCAATCATCTGATTGCTTCACTAGCTGGCAAACATCCTCCAAGTCTCCAATCAATGCTTGACTCTTATCCCTGCACTCCAACCAAATCTTCTTGGTAGACAGCATATGTGATGCATTCTCTAGAGCTGTCTTTTGGGTGATGAAGTCAGTAGACAAAGCATCCATTCTATCTTGTTGCTCTTCAGCCTTGGTCCTTCCAATGTCTTCAGATAAATCTTTTAGATCCCCTTGGAGCTGGGTAAGGATATCTTGGGATATTGCACATGCATCTAGTAGATCCTGCAATAGAGGAATGAGAGAAACATTGAAATAATGGGCTGGGCTACAACCAGTCAAACAAATGATAGTGAAATACAACATTTGGTACAGTTACATCAAGTTGATTATAAGTAGTTACTTGGTCATTAATTGCTATCCATTGCAATTAGTGGATTATTGATGTTTTTTTTAAATAAAATTAAAATCACAAGAACTGATTGAGGTAAAAACTGGGAGTGAAAATTACAATAGCTGTTCAATGAACGTTCTTTTACTGCTATTGCCCAAACTCTCAAGTCCCAGCACTAGCAAGAACTACTCGTATGTAAATGGAGTATCTGATAATTGATTTTTCTATAATATGAAATCTGGATGAGAAGGAATTATACCTGTACATTACTTGCTGCTTCTTCTACACCTTGTACGGTATCTGCCACATCCATAGCCTCCAATGTAAACCTTGCTTCATCACTACAGCACTTCACCCTCTCAATGCTAACAACAGAAATCACAAAAAATGAAACAGTTGTAGATGTAAATAGAAAATTAATGTTGCAACAACTAGATCACCTGGGAATAGAAAACGTCTTTAATGCATCATGAAGAAACAGGAGATTACATAATGGTATGGATTATGGAGGAAACAAGAGCCACAATTAAGACATCATGTCCAAAGTTTTATCTTGTGATGAATATATTTCGAATGTGCAAATATTTTACAGTTTCATCACATCAGTCAAAGGTAGCTTCTTAGCGATAAGAAGAAATGTATTATTTGTGTGATTTCATCTGCCACCCAAACTATGGTTTGACCACTCAAACTCTGTTTTTCCATTTGATTCAATGAGTAATGACCAATGTATAGGGGCATAGGACATGCTATGTCTATGTGTTATACGTGATAAAAGAACTGATTATCATTAGTGTTATTATTATAAATTCTTCAATAGATTGCCACATGAGTAAGAATAACAAATATTTTTCTTACTCTTCCTCATATTGCTTCCATCTCTTGGGTGCTTGTTGAAGTCTTTTCTCCAGAGCTTCAGCAGCATCCCGCAAATCTTCATATCTCTCTTGATTCTCCTTGAAGACCTTGTCCATCTGTTCAGCCTGCTGAGGGTCTACCCTAGTCAACTGGCTCTGGAGGGTGTCAAGGACATGTACCCTTCCAGCTATGGCAGTCAACAGATGAGAGTCTTGGAAAAATTCCTGAATGGCAAAGGAAATTGTTTCCTACCATTAACCTTGTTTCGTGTTAACCTAATCAGAATTGAAATTTCACTGATTTTGACAGACATGCCCTCAAATATAAGAGTGAAATTTTGTCAAACTTAAGTGGACATCATTCATGAACAAACATTTTCCTGAGTCAATGCAATTTCTACAGTCCTCAAAACATTGCCTTGGGCAAGATCAATTGTAATCTAACTGTAATTGAATATGAAAAAAGTTGATTTGTAGAATACATTTGACACAAAAAATAACTGTTATCAATATCCTTTAAATACACAAGCAGTGAAATTTTGGACACAAAAAAGGAGGGAGTATTCTGACTCGCCATGTATGTCACCTATCCCAGAGACCGAATGAACCACAAAAATATCCCTTCAAACATCTACCATTAATGCCATTATCCTTGTAAGATGGTTGATGAGTTGTTTCAATAAATATTGCTGTATTTATTCTGTTTTGTGCATTAAGATACTTGTGATAATCAAAGATGATACAGAATAGAATTACCTGATGTTGTTGAAGAACATTTTGTGAAGGTTGATCTGCTTTGAGGGCCTGTCTTTCTAGATTCAGCTGTGATTCTGCAGCATCAAACTGGTCTCTGAGCTGACTACAAACTTCTTCAAACTGCAGTTCATTCATTCTCTTAGGAGCTTCCTTTTGAACAGTCTGTATAAGAAAAAAAGTGAAAAACATTCTCATAATGTTTTCTCAATTGGTGATTCGTCTTTGTGTACATCTTCATTAATTCTTTGCCATTTACTTCCAATAGAACACAACTGTTGTTAGTGGTTGGTTTATGAATTAACTTACAAATATATTGCATGTTGAAAGCTCGAAAAGGAGAAAATGAGAATCAATTAAGAAGAATCTCAACAGAACATAGATGAATTAACATGAGCATACATGGAAATTTTGTTCCTGAAGATATTGAAATCTTAAACATTCAAATTCAATTCTAGTAGTAATTACAAGTATCAAGATTTATCGAGTGTTGGGAGTAAACTAACCTGATATCTTTTCTGAAGAGCATTCATCTTACTTTCCAGTTCCTTTCTGTTATCAGCTGGTAGAGCATGAAGGAGTCTCTGACAAACATCAAGGAACTTGGTCATCTCCTCGGGCTCAGCATCCTCAAACATAGCCTGCAAATCATATTGAATTAAAATTGATTTTAATTTAATCAAATTAAATGATATTAATCATCTTGAATACACACACACACACACACACACACACACACACGCATAATTTGCTTTCAATTTGTAGATATCTTCTGAGTTGACAGCTAAAAATGATAAATTATCAAAATGTTTGACTTAAACCTATACGATTCAGTTTGACTCCTTTGAGTTAAAATCAAATATAACTATGTAAATTATGCTGAATGTCGATATATTGTTTTTTGTAGATGATTCTGTAGATGATTGGTGAATATTCGGTTGAGAATTCAGGTATATAGCCAAAATGTTGCACACTTACCTTATGTCTATCTATTTGCTGAGTTGGGTCCCCATGTCTGATTGCTAGCTGTTTTTCAGCTGCAGCAAGCCAATTATTCAATTCTGATTCACAAGCATCAAACGTAGACCAGCTCTCAACATCTCTCTCCATCTGCCTCTCAAAATCCTCTTCCTTGCTCAGGCAATCCTGAAAATAAAACATTATAATGCCTACATTAAACAATTTCATGTCTGAAATTTACATTGTGCATCCTGATTAAAAACAATATCCTCTCATTGTGAAAAATAAAGTACTAAAAGTAAATGGAAACAAAAACTTCAGATGTCTTTTCTTTCCTATCATTGATATGTCTGGCTCTCCCCTCTCTTCTTACACAATTACAATGACCTGATAAGCAAAATATAAAAAATATGATGTGAAGACCAAAACGTTTTTTTTTTCTTACCTGCAGCCTGAGGTTGAGATTTGACACAGTAGAGTCTAAGACCGTTGTATCAATGTAAGTGCAATTGAGGTTGATGATATACGTGACAATGTGTCCCTTTTCTTTTAGTTTGACTTGGACCAGTGGTGACTTGGCGAAGTGATCCTAAATTATTAGACAGAAGGAAAAGAAACAATATGACATCAAGTTTATCTGCAGTAATCTCAGCCATTCAGCAATATTAGATGAATTACCAATAATGACAAGCAAAATACATTGCCCTCTCAATCATGTCACATGCTTCATTAAAGTATACATTCCTTGCCCTTTTCTAAAGTAGGAAAACATTATTTCAAATTGAAATTAAAATTGGAATAATATTAGTATACAGCACAAAGATAATAAAAGTATGATTACAATTCAAGCAGGCTGGTTATAAGAGCAAGTAAAAAGGGACCTTACATTCCATTTCCCAACTAAAAGTTGTCACTATCAAGAACAAAGCAAGCTCTGTTTTCTTTCCCTACATTGAAAAAAACATTTAAATAATCTGATTATTCCATCTGTTACGGCCTTCTTATTTCCCAGAGACAAAAAACAATGAGTCTTACTCTATGCTTCTTGAGAGTGATGTGTCTAGTACTGATATGTTGAGGAGGTTCACTCAGAAGTCTTTCTGCTTCTTGGATCCAATCTTGTATTGCGCCCATCCCATCATCCACCTGACCCATCAACTTGAGAACTTCACCAATCATTTTCTTTCTCTCAGGCATTGACTCCCTGTAAGCAAACAAGAAAAAACATAATCCACTTGATATGATAATCATTCAATTCATTAGACGAATATCTTTCACATAAAAATCGTATATCATAAAACCTAGATGAATTATTTTATTATTCATAAAATGTCATTTATCAATAGATTGAAAAGTTAAGAATGCCAACAGAAACTGTCAGAGCAGTTTTATTATTCACGTCACAAGACACTGCTGTTTTATATCTTTTTAATTGCAATATGCTTATGGGGTTTATTATCAAAATGATAAGCTCTTCATCAAACTTCTTACCATGAGATGGCATTTTTATTCAACACCGTTCAGTTCCAAATTATATTTAAAAATAGCTTGTTCATATTGTGATTAATTTCTTGGAGTCAACCAAAAGGGCCTTGATTTCCAAAGTGGTGGCAGCGGTGGGATGCAAAACGTCACTTACATTAGAGAGTAGAAGAAATTTGGTCTCAAGGCAGGCATCAATAAAATTTGAATATTCATGCTAGTGTATGCAAATAAGAATAAAGGACATCGTAAAAAATTTTTTTTTCTCTGTCTCTCTCCCACTCTCTGAATCCCACCGCTGCCACCATTATAGAATATAAAAGATTGGGGGTCAAAAAACTCTCTTTTTTTTTTTTTTTTTTTTTTTTTTACTCCCCATTGTAAATGAAAATGGCTGGCAGCACACTTAAATGTAAATGTAAAAAAAAGATAGTCAGCCCATATAGTAATATGAAACAAATAAGTGGAGATCAACAAAACAATCTTCTAATGACTGTAAGATGGTAATTACATAATTTAATTTTGCACAATTTGTTTTTTTCATTTGGGCTTTAAGAACATTTGGTAGCAAGCTCCTGAAGAAATGTGTACACCTTTCCACTTCTAACATCTCATTTGGGATACCTTACATGACAAATCCCGCTGTATAAAATAAATAGATAAAATCATAGTTTTGTGCAGTATACTAAGACAGCCACAATCTACCATATAGCAGACAAAGCAATCTCTAGTCATCATGAATTTTTATTTATTTTATTTGTCGTTTATGGGTGGCCCTTTCAGTTTAAAAACATCTACTCGGCCAAGGGGTATTAAACTTACTTGACATGCTGAAGGTTTTGCTTGACATGTCTGAGTGCAGCCAGTATCTGAGTAGCTTGTTGCTGTGTACAGCACTTGACCATCTCCTGAGCCAACTCTGATAAGTGCTTGAAGGAATGCTCCTGACCACTCATCTTACTGATTGCTTCCTGTAAGGTCATAACAACAATGATGAAAAAGACGATGGCATTTTATTTATTTGAAACCAATGATTGTCAAAATCAACACTGAAATCAAGCTCTTCATTTACAGAAGAAAAATATAAATATTTCATTTGATAGGAGGTCTGAAAATTGTTTTCTATTTCTTGCTGTTTATCACTTTGCGCTATGAATTTGTTTGGGAAACCAAATTTCCTTCTTCAAACTTAAAAACTAAACACAATCATTTTACCAAGTGATTATCAAATAAAATATTCAAACTTGACCAATAAACAATATTCTGAACAAAAATTTATCAATTATGAACATAGATTGAATATCCTTTTAAATATTTTGAGAAACACAAAAGACCAAGCTGGAGTGATAGGGAAAAGGAATATGATGGCAGGCGTTACATGTATATCAGCATTTTCAGAGAGGCACTTACATCTAATTCCTTTAGATTAGACAACAGTGTTTCATGAGTACATGGAACAATCTTGTCTGTAGCTTGTGTAGTGTGTTCAAGCCAGGTATTCATAGATGATAGCTCTTTATCAAAGTCCTTCCTCATCCTATCACCTTCAGCAGTCTGCATGTATACCTGTGAAATAGCAATAATGTTAACAATTGCACATGGGTGAACAACTCTTGCAAGAATGAGCCAATCAGGCAAACATCTGATTTTCACTGTGGCAATGGAACACAATTGGAATACAAAACTTTAGGTTCTCTCTCATAAACTTACTTCCCCAAAGTTTGATGTAACAAAAGTATTCCAATCCTAGTGTATCTTGATGTATCTGTAATAATTTGAATTGATAAATTATTTTTTTGGTACAACAAGGTATTGAAAGGGAAAAAAAACAAATAAATACCTTGGCTTGACCGAAAACTACATTCCACTTGGCATTAAGTAGGCTGAGCTGATCATGAACTTGCTGTGACACCGCTGGCTGACATGTCTCAACTAGAAAGTTTCCATGATGATTTAACGCAGTGTGCTTCGGAATCATCTCATTTAGATTGGCAAAGTATTTCTATAAAATTTTAAACCACAAGAATACAGAAGTAAGGTTACGTTACAGCATCAACAGTGAGTTATAGGGTTTCGACGAAAAAACAAATCAGTACCCAAACTACTGATGGAGCTTTCCTACTGTAATCAAGCTTATAAATGAAAATTGAACATTTCGATGAATAAAACCTTATAAACTTCCACATTTTCTGACAGGTGATGCCCATGTGGATTAATATCGTAATTAAACGTTTCCATGTGTATTCATTTTAATAAAACATGTTTTTCATACCACTTTCAGAAACTATAGCTATTTCAAATGTTATCATTTTCTGTAAATGAAAATGTCATCGATTAGTATGCATTATACTTGAAATAAAAAAGAAACATTTCAACAACATCAAATTGAAATAAAGGTACAGCAAACTCACCAGTTTGAGATCATGTCCTCCTTGACTAAGGACCCTCTCAGCATCCTTTAGCCAGGGTTGAAGGTCAATGAACTCTGACCTATATGACCTCCAATTATCAGTGACTTTCTCCAGCATAGTTCGGACTGACGCTACTTCAATTGTGAGATTCTGCTTCTTTAGATCCATGTCAGCAACAAAACGCTTGCAAACCTCTTTCTCCTCACCTTGTAAGTAAAGCATAGAATATATTCATGATTAAGGATTGCTTTATTGATTCAGAAAATCTGTAACAGAAAATCTACTTTAAAATGTTGTGATATAAATTTTGAACTCTAAATCACAAAAAAATATGAAAGTAGATATATATTTTGTAGGTGCAAAGTCAACTAAGCATTGTATCATACAAGCTCTGAACCTGTAAATCTATCATAACAGAACCTTAGAGCAATTGAAACTAATCACAAACATAGACTTACCATGTTTTAAGTTGGAAACATATATCTCAGTTGCATCCTCCAGAAGTTTGAATGTCTCATCATACTGCTCAAAGAAGTTGTTAGAATCCACAAATTCCTGAGTGAAGGAAGGAAAGATAATAATTGAATCAAGTTACAATTGAAGTACTAAATATGTAATTAATCTGGATAAACTAGTAATATTTTTACTGAGGATTTCCTGATACAGTAAAATACTACATAGAATAGAACAAGGTAAATGTTTATCCTCACATTGTCCTAGCTATTACAAGAATTTACAGCACTTTGATAATCACAAAGTTCTTTTTAATTGCACTCGTCAACATTGAATGATATTCCCCGACTGGGTTGATGCTGGATAGAAAATGTGTTAATAGTACACCTACCAAGTAGCTATGATAGAGCCTCTGTACATCCTGTGCATCTCCGTACTTGACTGTCCATGTCTGTAGTTTCTTCTCAGCCATCACAACAAACGCTAGCAGGCGATATTTTATCTCCTCATATTCTAAGTGCAATCTGCAAAACATAAAACCGATGTCATAAATTGCACAAGAAGTTCCAGGACAAAAGACAGCAAATTCATATATCCTTAATATATGGGTAATCTTCAAAATAGAGGCAACACCTAATGCTCAATATACAGCAACTAAAAGCAACGTAAAAGAAATCTACATACTAACATGAAACAAAAATTGATGTTGAATAATCTATAAAAATGTCACTAGAAATATCACTACTGCTGCGAGCGAGAAGTTTTTAATTTTACCTGTGAAAATCTTTTGTTTCCATGACAACAATAAACCTTTCGGCCATGCTTTCCAGCATAGATTGTGGGATTTCTTGCCCTTCAACTCTGTTTCCATCATGGTGAATCCGAATGAATAATTGCTGCATGGCACTGGCATCTTTGAAGTGTTCCTGAAAGAAAGAAGGATAGAAAAGATTCAAACACAGCAATTGACACACATATTCTTGAGACATAATATGAGAAGTGTAAATTAATATAACAAAAATTTTAAAAAAATACTGATCCACTACAATCAATGGTAAATTGTCTGAGTCAGAGGTGATTCCTGTTTTGGGGCAAAGATAGAATAATGAGCATTGAACAAGCTGAATCAGCTAAATTTTATTTTGCTTCTCAACAATGTTAGCTATTGCCTTTACGAAGCGACTTAAGGCAAACCTCTTCCCAAAACAGGGATCACCTGAATTCTATAGGCTGATTGGTCCTGTATATTTCAAAGATACAAGATACAATATATTACAAATGCATTTACATGTCTTATTGAGTAATACAACCTGACAGTGATGGATTGTTACTCTTGCCCCATTTTCTCACCTTATGCTCCTCTAGTTTCCTCTTCATTTGGCTCCAGGTAGCATCCTGTGACTCCATAGGCTCTACCTCTCCAGTACGGAGCAGCTCCTCAGCTCTATTCAACCAAGCTCCGACACGACCCAGTTCACCTGGCATATCAGTCTCCAGCTCTCTCCTCCACTCCTCGTAGTCCCCGGATACCTTCGTCCATCTCTCGATCAACACCTCACATTCTTCGGTCGTCATGGTTACAAAAACTTTTTTCTGCTTCTTAGAGATCAGCTTGGTCATCTCCTGCTTATTCTTCTTGTGTTGTTTCTCAAACTCTAGGAAATTCTGAAAGTAATAAAATAGTAATAATAGTCAATTCTGAGGATGAATGATAATGATACATTGATACACTGTATATACATTTCCTTAAAATTCACTAAATACTAAAAATTTTAAAAAAAATTCCCAATTAGGAACAAGAAAGAATGTGAATTTAATTGTTCACTGAATGTTCACTAAATTTGACAGAGTTATACATATGATGAAAACTGTTAAAACTGTTAATTCAATTCATTAAATACTCTCTTATTAATTTATTATTGTTTCATTTCATATAACATAACATCATTATCTTATTTTAAAGTTTACTTTCACAAAGTAAAAGTACTTTATTTGTAAAAAGTACTTTATTAGTGCAGTGTATGTAAAGACAAAGTACCAGACTTGACTAGCATTTATTTTATTTTCTGGTTCCTTTTATTCTTTAACTTTTTACAATGTATATTCCTGTAATATGTACAATTTATTTGATGTATGAATGTTTTTGGATAAATCAAATTTCAAGTTCAGGCTCAATTCCTTTTAGTATAAACGATAAATAAAATAAAACATTTTACCTGGTATTTTGATTTTGGTGATGATGATACCGGCCTATGTTTAGATGCTATGACTGCTTCCTCTACTGTCAGACAATCGTCTAACTGCTTACATTCTGCTCTCTCATCATCAGCTTCTTCTTTTGATTCTTTTCTCTGCATACAAAAAAACAAACACATAAAAACAACTCAATACTTTGTAGCGTCCAGCATTCTACAGAGTTCATTAACATTTTTTATTGAACTTTCATCACCTTACGCGTGCTGGACATATTTTGAGACATTTCTATTGTTTGCTGCAGCTGTCCGCGAGTTCCGATCTTCGTAAGGGCGTGACGGAGACTTTCCATTCGCGGCCACGCGGTTTCAGATTCGCGAGCTGTTCACCGCACCCAGCTCGCCACTCCCAGCTATGCAGTCGTCGAGTCAACATCTTCGCTCGGCTCGCCCAAAGCCTGGTCGAGTCACACATGGACATGTTTTAAGCATTCACCATCGACATGACGTGAGTTCCTGATTACTTCTTTTCACATGATATTTGGACTGGAATTCTACGGTATAATTTAGCTGTTATTACGCTGAGTTTTGAATCGCCGGACTTTTATCATTCTTCATCTTCTTCCTGAACGTCCACGGTAAACACACGCGACACGCCTGGGCCGACTCGGCTTACCTGCCTGGATTTCTATCAGGAATGTTTTCTTCTCGATTAATCGACATCGCCTTTCACCAGTTTAGACTCTCGTCAATTATACGCTAACAGTCTACTGGTTCATCGTCGCAATCGAACTTCTCTCTTCATCCACCAGCTCGACCTCTGGACTCTCGTAACGCTCGAGACGATAACGTCTGGTTCTATTGAGCATCTGGTGCGACATCTTTTATCTCCCGTCGATTTGCCCGCAGCTCGACTTCATAGCCTGCGACCGTCGACATCGAACTCTTTGCCTGCTATCATCTAGCTTCTCAACACAAGTCATCGTCATCATGCTTCGTCCTCCTGTCCTCGTCTCCGAGTCGCGACATCACTCGTCGAGCGCTTCTTCACCTCTTCAGCATCGTCCGCGTCGAACTCTCCTTCGTGTTCCGCGTTCATAACTTCCGCCAAATATCCAATCAATCAATCACGGACTGGACTCAATCAGTTAAGTTTTAATCATTTTTATCAATCGCACTTTATTGCTTATTGTTGTGTCTATGTAATCCAAGATTTCAACCAGAGCTGTAATTATGAATAATAAATTAGGATCTGAAGGGTATTTCTTGTGTCATTTGCAGTTATTTGTTATTCTCTGCACCACAATCCTTCATACTCCTAAAGTGGTGACCCTGTTTCGAACATAACGCATTCAATTTTTCCATGCTCTGGAAATGTTTTTGGATTAGATTTTCACTGTCTAGTTTAATGTGTTTTTATTACCGGCAATTTTGACGACCGCGTATACTTAGATTGAGGCATTTTTTTTTTAATTCGAATTTTCGCTTAATTTCATTAACCTCGATTCTGGAGGGGGACTCCTGTAGCGTCCCGCATTCTACAGAGTTCATTAACATTTTATTGAACTTTCATCACCTTACGCGTGCTGGACATATTTTGAGACATTTCTATTGTTTGCTGCAGCTGTCCGCGAGTTCCGATCTTCGTAAGGGCGTGACGGAGACTTTCCATTCGCGGCCACGCGGTTTCAGATTCGCGAGCTGTTCACCGCACCCAGCTCGCCACTCCCAGCTATGCAGTCGTCGAGTCAACATCTTCGCTCGGCTCGCCCAAAGCCTGGTCGAGTCACACATGGACATGTTTTAAGCATTCACCATCGACATGACGTGAGTTCCTGATTACTTCTTTTCACATGATATTTGGACTGGAATTCTACGGTATAATTTAGCTGTTATTACGCTGAGTTTTGAATCGCCGGACTTTTATCATTCTTCATCTTCTTCCTGAACGTCCACGGTAAACACACGCGACACGCCTGGGCCGACTCGGCGTACCTGCCTGGATTTCTATCAGGAATGTTTTCTTCTCGATTAATCGACATCGCCTTTCACCAGTTTAGACTCTCGTCAATTATACGCTAACAGTCTACTGGTTCATCGTCGCAATCGAACTTCTCTCTTCATCCACCAGCTCGACCTCTGGACTCTCGTAACGCTCGAGACGATAACGTCTGGTTCTATTGAGCATCTGGTGCGACATCTTTTATCTCCCGTCGACTTGCCCGCAGCTCGACTTCATAGCCTGCGACCATCGACATCGAACTCTTTGCCTGCTATCATCTAGCTTCTCAACACAAGTCATCGTCATCATGCTTCGTCCTTCTATTGTTCTCGTCTCCGAGTCGCAACATCACTCGTCGAGCGCTTTTTCACCTCTTCAACATCGTCCGCGTCGAACTCTCATTCGTGTTCCGCGTTCATAACTTCCGCCAAATATCCAATCAATCAATCACGGACTGGACTCGAACAGTTAAGTTTTAATCATTTTACCAATCGCACTTTATTGCTTATTGTTGTGTCTTTGTAATCCAAGATTTCAACCAGAGCTGTAATCGTAATTATAAATAATAAATTAGGATTCGAAGGGTATTTCTTGTGTCATCTGCAGTTATTTGTTTTTCTCTGCACCACAATCCTTCGTACTCCTAAAACTTCATCTTTATCATATGAATTCATGTCAAGGTATAAAGATGTTATCATTATTTCCTGATGATAGGGTTTAACTAAGGTGAGTATACAATGATAATCTCATTAATGACACAGCTTCTAAAAAAAAGGAATATGAGTATTATTTTCCTTTCTAAAATTATAACATTATAATATAGATTATTTCTATAGTGCTAAAAACAAAGAATACCCCAGTGCTTTACAACTTAAAAGTTAGAACAAAGAAGAAAACAATTAGATTACTTGGGGAAACAGTAATGTAACAAGTTCTTTCTAACAACGTTTATTTGTGATTCAACAACAGGCTGTAATAATTTTAAAAAAAATTAAACAAAGTTTGAATCATGGTCATAGTTGTGTTTTGATAGATATTTGCAATTATTAGTCTACCACTCTGTCATAAGAAGATGTTATCATTTACATGTCTATTCAGAAGTTTCGCATTTACCATTGGCTAAAGCCTGGCCACTCTAAAATGTTCTTACATAGTAAATACATTAAATCACACTAATGAGATTTACCTTTGCTGATGACCCCGTTTCAGGGAAAGCATTGAAGAACTGAGAGACGTAGGTCATTATAGATTTCTCATCCGGCTTATCAACATCAACATCTGAAACATTGAACAACAAACAACATTACTGTGTATGTTTATCAGTTACATTATCTACAAATGTCACTTTCGCTAAATAATACCACTTCAGGGAAAGCATTGAAGAACTGAGAGACATGTGTCATTATAGATTTCTCATATGCCTTATTAACATCAATGTCTGGAATTAAAAACAAGTAATAACCGATGCACATCTTCTGTACATACTGATGCCGTACCACTGGGATAGCACTACGAAATGAAAACAGTTTTGGTACGTGAGTAAATTTCAACATTGCATATATTTTTGAAATTGGCATTTCATTTCATACAGAGAGAGTGGTATAGAATTATAGAACATTGATCTTTAATGGTTTACATATTATTGATTAGATAAGTAGAATACTTTAATACAGAAATATTGTAATTTGTATTTTCAAATTCAATATCATCAATGAGTTTTCCAAAACAATATACTCATTAATCAAGACTGAACAAGTGAATTATGGAATGGTGGATAATGCAGTTGTCCTACATATCTGTTATGTATGTAATTCCCTGAAACCTGGGCAGAATCAACTACACTTACCATTTGGATCAAGGAGTTTAGTGATTCCCAGTTTCTCTTCAGCTAACCGGAAGGCTTGTTCCAGTCTTTCCAGATTTGTCTGCCCATCAAGTGACTGTGGGTCAATCAGGTCATGTTGGATATTGTAGATCAGCATACTAAAAGCATTACCATCTCTCCAACTAGGTCCAAAGTCTTTGATCTCAATGGAAGGACCTCCAGGTACAGACCTAAAAAAGCAAATTTCACAATTCTATTGAATAATTCCAGAAATAATGTTAAGTTAGAAACAATTACTGTGAGCAGAAGGAACAAAGGGGTTGGACAAAGTAAACAACTTCTTTCAATTCACTCATTGTGTATTGTGCAAGATGCCTGTTTGCAATACAGTTGCCCAATAAGAGGTGATAAAATTCATTTTTTGTGTAACTATAACTATTGTGAACGCTTGAATGAAGTTGTTTATTTTGTCCTAAATCCTTTGTTATTTATGCTCACAGTGAATAGTTATCATATCCATTGTCTTTTTTGGTACAAGAAATAGAGAAATAAACTTGCCATAGTCTATTTTTTAAACCCATCATGTTTCATATTTATTGTCAAATAAAAGCTTTTGTCATTGGGAAAATGATCCACCATATAATCACAGTAAAACAACTAGATACATGTAGGTCTTTAACATCATGCAGTCATTTGATCATGGATGTACAAACGATCATGAATTGAAGCAAATAAAGAAATGCATGTAGTTTGAGGGTAACAAGATCTATTTCATGACACACTAATGATAGTTTATCCAGCAGAGCAATCCACAGCAGGTTTGTAACCCGGTAATGTGAGCCACTCTGTCACAAGTAGCTTGCCAGACGATGCGCAACACAAAAGCCGGCGCTGCACTAGCCCGAGTTTCCTTGATCTCGAGATTTTAGACTGATCAGCTCTCTTCTCAATTTACCTCGAGATTCAGTAATCCGAGCTGCACTATCCCACTAAATGAAAATCTCAAGATGAAAACTGTCCTCCCTGATTTAGCTCGAGATTGTTTAGTCCGAGCTGCATTTACCCAACTCCAGGCAATAAAAACAAGAATCACCACTAGAAAACAAACGCGATGTTCTTGTGTGACCTTGATACGAAAACAATAAATAAAACCGAGCGCGTCTTTACTGTGGAAAATACTAGCCAGTTAGTGAGCTATTTCCCGAATTAGCTCATTATTTTGGAAATTAGCCTAAGATATCTTGGGCTTGTTAAGATTGAGATATTTCAGTGAATTAGCTCACTATTTTCGTCTGCACTGCGAATTAGCTCAAGCTAGTTCTGATCAGGCTATTTACCCGGGTCAGAACTAGTGAGCTAATTAAAAAACTCGCTCTAGTGCAGACGCAGCTAAAGAGACACGAGAAGGATGAGATTAAAGGAAGGAAAGAGAGAAGAGAAGAGAGAGATTGGAAGGTGGAGAGGGACAGACAAAGACAAAGACAGATACATGTATTTAGCATATGAAGGCTATCATGACAAAGCATACATGTGGTGAGATAAAAAGAGATGTTTCATTTATTTATTCATCAGATCCTAAATCTAGACTTAGCATGTTAGTACTGAATAAACCTGGTGATAGCGAAACTATTTGCTCTACAGATCTTATTGCTCGTGCATACATGTCTTCGTGCAACATTTAATACAATGCAACGGGATACATAGTTGGCAAGGAGCCAGGTGCCATAAACAACATATGATCACATTCAAATGAAACCTTGTCAGACATTTCATATATCAGCACATACCGATACTCTGCGATCAATGCAAACTTACAGGTGCCATTGTTTTGTATGTTCACAGTGTGGTATATAAATAAAGTGGATTGAATGCAAAATATTCTGAGGTATTATTCACAGGGTCGGTAGAAGCCCCCACACTTTTCTAGTCGTTCCCAGTCCCTGATTAACAGAAAACGATTGCCCATCCCCATGAAATAATTTCCTGTATAACTGTCATTGCAAAATCATAACAATTCATGATTCAGGCTTTTATTTCTAATTATGAATTTGACAGCAATTTTCAAGAACTACATTGTAGCTTAGGATATTGTTCAATGGATTGTTTTCTATTTCACACTTCTACGCACAGCTGGCTAATCTGTGTTCTTCTATGAATATGAGTATCTGAGATTCATATATTCAGCATACATTCAGGCCTTGCATCCTTTAACCTTGGTCATAAATAAACTGCAAATGTTGGAAAGTTTGATATTTCCTTTGAACCATGCATAATATAGTGATGAGAAATATATCGAGTAGCATTTTAACATACATTTAAATAAAAATCATCAGATTTATGACAATTTGTTGAAAGATGATGATGATGATGATGTTAAGTTTGATGGCCGCTTTCAAGAGAAACAGGTCACTTGAAGTGTGTACATATACAATTTCCAGAGTACAATCACCAGTTTAAGATGTTTAATACTTTCTGTTCTTTGACAGGCTTTAAAAAGCTTTTTGAGGCATTATAGAGCTAGTATAAAGAGACTCTCGCCAATTTGTTTGGCCTGTATTTTAGGAGCATACCTGACATTGATTTCATTTAGAATAAATTCAGACTTCCTTTACTTCAATCCCACTCCAGGCATATAACAAAATGGCATAATACTTACAGAGCTTGGGAAGCCTTCTTAGCCCAATTGAGAAGAGCCTTCTTAGCTGTCATCTTCTCTTTGAGTTTGGAAGCCGCTCTGAAGGCTTTCTTGAGAGGAGGCGGTTCATTGGATAGAGAGCCACGTCTAGAGGTAGATGGACTAGATGCGGCTGAGCTACCAACACTGCTGGATTCATATTCAGATATAGCATCGAGGAGACCTGCATTTGCTTCAATCTGAAAGTAAATTCAATTATAGAAAATGAAATTATCAATACAAATTTATAAATATTAAAAAAAGTAATATTTATGATAATAAAATGAGTTCATACAGTGTAAAGTAGTTCAGAAATCTCTCTACGTGCTTTACAAAACATCAATAATCAATAAATAATTTTGACTTGAGAAAGCTTATAAAAAAATTGAACATTTAGGTATTTGGCTAAAAATGAATACAATATACATGTATGGTTGATATGTGTCTCAAACATTCTTATTTCGTAGGTATTTTCTCTTTAAAATTTGCACTGGTAAAAAACTTCTCAGTTGTACTTTGATGAAATTTAAAAAAAATCTAATAACACCAAGTCAGGCTTGTTGATGTACAGAGTGAGAGGGGTGGAAACACACACCTTTTCAGACTCTGAGCTTTACCATGGATCTAACTATCATTGCACAAACCTTATGCCGATTAAACAAAAATATGCAGCCCCCTTTTATTTGGGTGGGGGCTGGTCTGAAAATCTTTTAAACGCATCAATCCCGCCTGAAAAGGCAACCTACAAGCCTACAAGTAATGTTGATTTCAGTTTAGAAACACATACTTTAATAATTTGCAACATGACCGAGCAGTTTCTGAGAATTTATAACAGACATATATCATATTGCATTCAACCTCCACCTGCCCAGGTCTATTTCATGGTCAACATTTAACATGAAACAATAAATAATCCACATATATTTTCAACATCCTCCATAAAGTACTGGTACTCCAATCAAATGCAAGATAAATGTTGTCCTTTAACAGACCAGATGGGATTTCATAATCAGATCAATAATCCTCCAATCAGATGTGCTGTATTATATTACTATGTTGCTGTTTCTCAATCATTAGGGTTCAAAGCACATAACAAGAGGAATTGAAATTGTTCAATTTTAATTTTAAAAAGTTTGTTGTTAGGAATAACTTAATTAAACCAAAAGACCACTTGCGGATGTTAATTAAACCTACTTAAAATACTTCAGAATAGATGGTTTCATTGTCATTCATTTACCATATCTTTTTAATAACTTTACATTAAAGTACAATGAAAGTGTTCAAGGTGTGTCACTAAATGATAAATCACAAAAATGAATGAGTAGTAATTACTTCTCAAAAACCCCATATATCATAGGTCCGTGAATAATAATTAAATCATATAAAGAAGATGGAAATCAAACCAGAGATAGATAGCAAGTTACGTGAATACAGATGAAGTTATTTTCAATATTTTACCACATCTTTTAAATAAAGTTTGCTTAGACGTATAATAAAAGGAGTTGGGCAAGAAAAATTTCTAAAAGGTATATTATAAAAAATAAATGTGAGATATTACTTCTCCGAAACTAAATTAATGTTCCCTACTTTATTCTTCTATTTTCACAACTCTGTACAATTTTAGCCATGTCATTAACATGTTATTGTAAAATAAATCCTTATACATATTATTTGTTCAAGGGTATTACCTGAAAGTAGAGAATGATTGTCCAGATGAGACCAAGGCAAATAGGAGGACGTCCATCAACGATGTCACCTGCATTGATGTTCACAAGCTTGATCTGCGAATATAATAAATGAAAGATATTTCAGAAGATACACTCTTATATAATAAGTAATGTTTTAAATGAGTAGATATGGGAATATGAGAGTTATAATGATATAACTGTTAGTTATAGTGATATACGGGAGTGTCGTGGTGTAGTGGTTTGGACTCTCGCCTCTTAACTAGAGGGTCGGTGGTTCGAATCTCACCCAGGGCACTAATTTCCTTCAGCAAGAAATTTACCCGCAATTTGTTGCACTCGACCCAGGTGAAAAATGGTAAACCTGGCAAGAATTTATTCCTAGGAATGCTTGAGCGCCTAACTGGCTTGCTCGGCAGTTATAGCCAGGGTAATAATATCGTACCAAGTATCAAGCGCAGTAGAGTATATGCATATAGTGATTGCGCTATATAAATGGATTAACTGTTAATTGAACTGAAAACCTGTTGTAGGATTTTTGAAATTGTAATTCTTTAAACCACACAAAAGGCAAATAATATGATAACATTGAAAGTAACAATTAATGCACGGTGAAGTTTATAAAGCAAATTCTTGTGAAATATGTTAAAATCCAAAATATTGCGACAGTTTGGAATTCATTAATTGGTTAACTAGATTAAACAAGTAATTGTATGTCTGTAAAGGTGTATACCTTATCGTTGATTATGGGGGGGAAAGGTCCGGTAACTCACTGGAAAGTGTAATTATTGTTGTCTGTCTTACATTTTTTAATTAACAATATGACATAATTCTTGGCATGTTCATAATCTTCTATGTAGAATAATTTTTTTAGAACATGAGGATTGCACACATACCAAATTTATCATTATAACCCCATGAGAATAGTTACCATGGTTACAGTAGCATGTTGGAAACGCTGAGTGGTTTTTAGTGGTTCAGTTGCTAAAGGGTTGAGTCATATTATTATTTTTTTATTCCACTTAACTAGATTAATTCTTAATGCTTCCATTTAATTCATGTAAATGGAAACTTATCACAAAGACTCCATGTAACTCCCTATTATATCAAATATGATTTATAAATATCATACTTGAAGTTTTCCAACCCATGTTCTGCATTGTTTACTCTTTTTATATGTTTAAATTTTTTCTTAAATCATGATTTTGAGTCCATGGTCCATTCTTATGAACATACATATTTACAGCTAACCCACCTTCTTATCTTGCATAAACCTGAGAGCTGTGTTCACATTGGACATCCAGTGCACTCTTCTCATGTGTCTGCCTCTTTCATATGGCTGTGTGCAAACATAAATAAATCATAATTATCTGACATATCTCTCACGATCTTTTGTGCTTATAAGGGGGTAATTGTGAAGATATATTTGGAAAATGACTTGTGAAGGCACTCTAAAATGTGTCTTGCTCATTCAATTAGCAGCATGTGAATTACAATAATGGGAACCTCTGAAATATAAATCATTACAGAAAGTAATTTGTGTAGGTACATTTGGAAAATGTATGGTGAGGGACAATTTTAAAAGCATCTCGATCTTTCAACTGGCTGCATGGGAACAAATACTATATCCACATGGCTATGTTGGAAAAAGCTGTGCCCACACATTCAATTCAATCTATTTTCTCTGTCATATGGTTGTATTGGCATATATACATTAGTGGCGGAAAGATTTGAATATGTCTAACATTCTCTGTATGGTTGTATGTGAATATGTTACTCGCTTTTGTACGGTCAAAAATAAAAAGAAATGCTGAACATGTTTTCCCTTTTTCATATGGCTGTATGAAAAGAGAAAGATCATGCATATAATATGAAAAAAAAAGTCTGTTAAAGAGGTTGGAAATTACGAACAGTATGTCTAAATGAGCAAGATCACTATCCTTTAGAAGCAAATTAATGTATCCCATCCACATTTCATATGGGCCACAATATTTTCCTCTGTCAAATGCCTTAACATTGAATTCTATTTATTAATTTTCTTGAAGAATCAAAGATGTGTGGAGCTACAAAGTTATAAGTGTAGAAAAAGAATGAATAACATAATAATGATAAAAATAATGATGTTAATTTATATTGCACTTAACAGTTTGAAAAACTCTCTATGAACTTTACAAAACATTGATAATAATCAAATTTAACAAACAATGAAACAAAATTTGAATTAAAATATTTACCAGAATCTCCCCTGATAGAGTCTCAAGGAGGGCAAGGAGGATAGTCCCAGTCTGCATGTCACGGAAAAGATCTTCAACCTTGTGTGGAGGGTCATGCTGCAAGAAAGAAATGATATATGTCAAGAACTTAAAATCTGCAAAGATTTAAATGTTATTCTGGTCTCTTAACTTCCAAATAAGAATATACCATGTCATTTTGAATGTAAATTACTTTGACAATGGGCTTGAGAGACAGAATTATATAGCTTATCATAATATTTCCTATGTTATCAATTAGTATTCCTGCCCAATGTAATTTATTATAATATGTACAGCATACAAATCAAATAGTGAAAATAAACCCTAAACAAATTGCAATATTAGCACACACACAAAAAAAGCTAACGGCAGAACACAGCGAGTGTTCATGAATCATGATTTATGCATAAACCTAGAACAAATCTCATTAAAAAAAAGAGAACTAGAATTGGAAAAAAGTTTGAATTTTAAATACATTTTCAAAAACATGTACACATAGGCAAACAACTCAACAATTCTGCACAAAAGAGACTTGGACAATTATACAGTTTCTTGGTAATTCCCATCTACCTGATCATACAGTACAGTAATAAATTACACATCTCAAAAACATTCCTTTCACCCGAGAGGAAAAAATATAAACTAGTAATCACAACATATATACTGGTAACTTATCTTCAAGAAATCATTTGATGTTTGAACTTGTTTGAACATTACCTTAGCAAGTTGTGAGTTAATCCAATTTGTGAAAGTCTTCTTCTGCACCCTCTCTTGCTCATCTGCAGAAAACAAAATAAAAATTATAAATATAAACTAAATATAAACTTCTATATCCTCTCATTATGATTGTTAACATTTAATAAACAATATCCACCTCTCAATATAAGTCTTTTTAAGCTTGTCCTGGATGGCATGGCTGTCTTCTACTTCTTATACACGGTGCACTATGTGAGAAAAAAGGAAGAATGAGCAGATCAAATAAACTTCGCTCACAAACATAGAACCAAGGAAATAACCAGTAACTTTTCATATCATTGGTGTAGATTTCAGGACATCTCTGAACTCAAGGATCAATCATATTAATCCATTCTTTTATGTGCTTGTCACAGACATCATACACAATAAGCAAGTTTACCAATATATGCAAACTAAATGTATTCTCTGTACACAAAAGTTGTTCTTGACAACCAAAAAGCTTGCCCAAGGATTGCCTGACATAGCAACAAGTAATGAGTGCACACTGGATTCCAAGTAATGTAGTTCAGTTGCTACTAACTGGTTTAAGGAATACCACATAACTATGTTCGCCTGCAAGAAACTCATACAAATTTGAATGTACAGTCTAACCTTCTTATAATGAGCACTCATATAATGAGATCTTGTACTTATTGTAGTTTTCCTAGTCCCAAGGACCCCGTTATAATGAGGTTTGACTGTATTAGTAAACCAGCCTATTGCTTTCTTTGCTTTCCATCTTATCGTGAGGATTGAATCTCTTAAAATAACCTCCAATCACATCATACATGAGCATACCTTATATGAAAAGAATTGCTCTACATGTACTTCCATTTCTGTTGAATTTCTAACCGAGGAAATAGTATAACAATGCTTACACCACTGTAATATTCTCATTCAAATATTTGAGGATAAAATGAGCGATCTGATCAAATATAAACCATTCACAGAAACAGACATTTCAATAACCAGCAAATTTACAACATATTGCACATCATTTTAGACAGACCTCTGATATAGCATAGTCACACAACATTTCTACATAATATCCCAATTACCTTGAAAGTCTACAGTTTTTCTTTCTAGAAAACATGTTATTTACTTTCTTGACATCAAAGAAAATAAATCACATTAAATTTTGGGACTTAAAACTTCCAAGCAAGCGAGAAGCATGAGATCATTCAGTTTCCATCATATATCTCAGATATTTTATTTCTTAACTTCCATTGAAATATATCGATGAGCTCATTTTTATTCACTTGCTTGTAGTATAAGTGCCCATATATAAACACACAATGTACTTTGTACAATGAGCTACAGCATGACTTGATCTCTATAGTCTACAAGCACATCTCTTCCTTGGTCATAATACAGCTAAAAGGTCATCCTCCAGACATAATAATCCCATATAATAATAATCTTGTGTAAATAATCACATATCATAGTTACATGCCAGTTGGTAATGAAGACTTTAATGCATGTTAGTTTTGTATTTAACCATATTAAATGGTAATTGAATGGTACTTCAAAAGTATTCAAATCATATTGAACTCACACAAGCAATGGTTGAGATTGAAAATAATAAATACTTGATGATTATATTATATAATTCCGCTCATGAAATATAAATGTTTGTGTACCCATATACACAGAGTCCAGGTATGCTGAAATCAAATTATTATTTTTAATAAGTTTACTTACTTTTATTATCACTGGGTTACAATGTCAAATAGAAACAATACTTTACGCTTTATGGCAAAATTCCAGGTAATGCCAGTACAGGTATTCCAGTACATTAGAATATATTGCATCCTATCATTCCCAATTATCTAATCATTTTTTTCAGAAAATGGCCTTAACTTGCTTTCTCATTTGAACATTATACCCATTATACCTGTATGTCTGGAATTAAAACAATATGGTTTTTAAAATATCTTGACATGGAACCCCACATAATTCTCACAAATTGAAACATCATCAGGGTGCTACAAGAATTTTTTTTCACCAATTGCCCAGTCGGGCAACCAAGTTTTCCAATCACTTGCCTGAACAAAAGTTTGTCTTGCCCAAAATTGATGGCTAATGTCAATTTGCATATAGAGGAAAACTAGTATAAAAATGTTAGTTGCCCAATTGGGCAAGTGACAATTTCATCTACTTGCCTGACAACTTAATTTTGTTGCCCCGGGCATGCGGGTAAGTGGGTTTGTAGCGCCCTGATCATTATGGTGATGTTAGATACACCAAGACTACTATTTTAACAGGGTGGTCTCAGCCTTTTCTTTCAAGCAAGTAGCTTCCATATAGCAAGTTTTTTTATTTTCATAAATCTTCAGATGTCATTATGGGTTGTAATGCTAAAGAGACATGATACAAATTCAAATATTGATATTATATTCTGTATTCGACATAGATCATTTCAAGGGTTATGCATTGTTTATTACCAGATGATTAGTTACCATGGTTATTGCATACTGGAAACTGATTTTGAAGCACTGACGTCACTCAGGCTAATAAGATATATTGATATTCATATCAGAGGAATAAATTACTTGTAAACGCTGAATGTCCATAGTAAGGCGAAATGTTTCATTTCATGATCAAATTATGAGATCTAAAAATAACTTCATGCATAAAAATCACAATAAATTAGTAATAGGTATACAAGTAAGTGACAAATATCCATGTAAATTTGACCACCATGTAGGCCATCACTAATAAAATAAGGAAAATACTGATTGTTCTCATTATTCAAATTAATCTCCCGTCTAAAGATATATCTTTATGATGATGACAATGATGATGAGCATGATCATGATAATCATCATCACCACTATCAAAATCATCATCATCATCATTGTCATCATCATCCCCATCATCATCACCATCATCATCATCATTACCATCGTGATCATTATCATCAGCAGCAGCATCATCATCCTCATTATCATTCTTATTATTACTATTACTATTACTAGTATGAACAACTATTTGTACGTTTTACGAATAGTACTTCTGCTACTATCTTCATTTTTGCACTACTTTGCCTGAAAACTATTGTTTACAAAAATATATTTTATGATAACATTGGGATTTGCAAAGTAGGAATACATGTAAATAAATCCTTTACAACAAAAGTTTCTCCAACTTCTCTGTAAAAGCTAGAAGTATATCAAACCAATCAATGAACAATGTCAATTCATTTATGCTCCTCATTCTGAACTGATCCTTTGGTAAATAAAGGTGCAGGTTGACACTATAGGTAATCAAGGTTGAGCATATTTCAATCTCTATTGCAGCTTAATTTCATGTGATAATGTTGATTCTATTTCTTGCATTTTTCTGATTGGACTTTAGCCCTATGATAATCCTCTTTCAATTTCAAACCTATTTTACTGTCTAAATCATCTGATCATATAGGGAGATTCTTTTCAGATGGAATTTAAAATACTCTTTCTATTTAATGCCTACAAATACAGTATCATCAAAGACTACAAATACATGTACATGCCAGGTTTAACCTACACAGCAACTACAACATAAATACTGTTCGTACTGCTGTACGTAGTGCTACTTTACAGCAATTAAAAAACATCCAAATATGACTTACGTTGCAGCTTCTTTCCCAGATTTCGTACATAAGACATGTTTGTTATTTATCATGCAATCCAAAGTCTTCACAATATATTTCCATATATTCCTCATATATTCCAATGCATGTATTCATGTATGCTCAGGGATCTGCTACTGTTGAGGTTTGTCTGATAAAATACACTTAGAATGGCAAGCATCGTCTACATCAGACACACATATCATGTAGCTCCATCTAACATAGATGGATAATAGCGTTGTAGAGCTAGAAACCAATCCACTTGTTTAGAACTCAGCGGGAGAAACGCTAGTTTGGGGTCAGGTCATCTAAACAAGATATCCTCAAAACATTCCAGTGAAAGATAACTCCACCACTATAAGACATTCAAAATGTTCTCATAACAATCCTACAGAAGATATCTGCACAATAACACCGGTTCCCTCAGCTAAATAACCAAAATCAGCCATGGTGTCCTTGTTATCACATGTAAATGTTGTCAAGATTGTTATCTCCAATCTCAGTGTACACACCTCAGAAATGTGTGTTTCTCCTCCAACCAGAGTCGAGTGGGTAGCGATCAGGGATTTTGTATTGTACTGTTGACAATACTCTTTCATCTCCCCTCAATGGATCAAAGTACCCATTCAGGTGAATGGAAATCTTTTACAAACTTTGTCTGATATAATCTGGTTTTTAGCCCTAACTGGGACCCTGGTTATTGTTGGTATTCATAGAACTGTTAACAGTTATGTCTTGCAATAAGCCAATAGTTAGTGGACCAAGAATTATATCCTCTAATTGATTTTGGTCATAGAAACTAAGTGTTCCACATAATCTCCTGATATAATGTTTGACAAACATTTAAAGGAATAATTGATGGTTTGTATCTCCTGATTGAATGAACCACCCAATTTTCAGCTTTATGAAGCTTATCATGTTTGTTTACTTGTATTTGCCCAGTCTATCTGACAGACGCATTTCAAAGAACCCTGAGTATTATTTGCCATATTCACAACTAAAATCATATTACACATCAAATGGCTTTCAAAATCATAATACAATCTCCATATAAAAATGTAATTGCCCTTGTGATTGAAAGGGATAATCATTGAAAAAAAATATTAATAAAAAAGGTTCATTCATGCCAAAGCATACTAAAAGTATAATGAATAGATAAACTTGCAAAAGATGAATATTAAATCATATTCACAGAAACCCATGTGTCACTTCGGACTGAAACATACAACAATACCAACAAATTAATAACCCTAGAAAGATGAATATCTAATCATATTCACAGAAAACCATTTATGATCTCCTGGAAAAGAGAATGCCTGATCAAGTGGAGGTACATTGCATTGCTCTCTGGAAGGGGAAGTTCCCATGGTAACCATAATCACCACTGTAAACAGAATGGCAGCAATGTCCCCTCACTTGACCTTTATTGAACGCAGTCTACACCCACAGACCTTATTCACTGCTGTGGTCTGTTTGTAACGAAAAACCTTCATCACAGTCATAGTAACATATATTTTCAGGAGGTGTGAATACTGAAATGTTTCTAGACAGCTTTTGTCTAATTTGGTCATTCATATGATCAAAGCTTGGTTATGTATTGCCCAGCTTTTTTAATCATTATTATTATTATCATTATCATCAATATTATCACCATCATTATCATTATATTTTCATTATTACTATTTACCATCATCATTATTATCATCACCACCATCATAACAATCATCATCATTTGCCTAAAAATTATAATCATCATCATGACTATCGTCATCAGTTTCATTGTAACATTTTTTCGGGAGAGGGGAATGGCCTAAATAATGAGA
The DNA here is from genome assembly GCA_036244855.1 of Temnopleurus reevesii. Lineage (NCBI taxonomy): Eukaryota > Metazoa > Echinodermata > Echinoidea > Temnopleuroida > Temnopleuridae > Temnopleurus > Temnopleurus reevesii. The sequence continues at coordinate 186,885 of BQKZ01000346.1, forward strand.
AGGATCAAGTAATTGGTGATTCCACTGGATATCTGATCAAAATATATGGGGGCATGATTTTTTTTAGTGGAATAGGTTTTGTGGGCACCCACAATGATTGATCCTACTTAATCGTGAACATCGTACACGTTGGACCCTGCTTTTTGACAATGATGTCAAATAACCTTTCCACAGTAACTATCCATTTGTGTAAGGCCTACAAATCAACTATATACATCTTCTGATGGCATCTACAGTGTGACATTAAAAATCCATTGAGGGCAATCTTTGACCTACATATCACTTTGTCATGATTCAGTCACATATGTCAGATACAACATATCACATGGGGGTAAACCAATGTCTATTTTCAGTTTTATAGTGTTATGTGTTGTTTATATACATGTATTTTTTGTAATTTATCACTTTTTTCACTTTTTTTTCACAATTCTATTTTGTCTTGTATTACTTTTGTGCTTTTAATTTGTTATTTTATGTGTTTTTAAAGAGATGTAAATAAAATTGAATTGAATTGAATTGAATTTTGATAGATATTATCAATATAAAGTTTACATTTATTTCAAGTGTTATTTATTCAATACTATTTATGTAATGTTGACAATGATTGGGCAACGTAGGCTTTCTATAATTTTTTTTTTGTTTACTGTATAATTTATATTCTAACCTATATGCTTGATATTTTTTCTGTACATGATATCATGTGTTCTATTGGAATGGATATAAATTCAATAGGCCTCTTGATAGTATATAACATAAGATCTCTAACATACCAGATGGTCTTTATCAGATCGCATACTAGTTATTACGGAAAGCTGAATTCCAATGTCATTAAAATCAGTATGACTTCTTTATATACTTTGAATTGTAATTGCAGTCCATTGGGTTGACATTTGAAAAAATGTTGAACTTAATAAGTTCAAAGACAAGTAAATTACACCCTATATGAATACTTTTTTACTCTATTCACAATGTTAATTCAATTGAATTAGTACAAAACAAATTTTCAAGTGACAATGCTTTGATTTCCTTATTTTGTTTGAAATTTTCTCATTTCCTTTGCAGACCTGTATGGAAATCTGAATATACTTGTTTCTCTTTTCTTCAGTAACCTTTTGGGGAAATGATAATTAAATCATCCAATCAACCATTATCATTAGGGATATAGACTCTAATGAGAAAGGAATAAAGACAAAATATGTGCAATAATATTATATTATAATATATGTGCAATATTGTTAGACTTCTTGTATGTTTTATAATTCAAGGAATATTCTACTAAAATAAATACTAAAAGATGTATAAATCCCTATAGAAAAGTTTCTTTCTTTCAAATCTTCATAGTTTCATTTACCGATTTCTTCCTTTGTCATTACAATTCATCCACATAGACAAGTTGAATCCTTTTTATATTCTTTCCCATTATCTGCTTCATAGAGTTTACACTTCAGCACTCACTTATTACGATAAATATATCCACACTGACCGGCTTCCTCTATTTATACTAAGAAACATTCTATTTCATCACTTACCTATAATTCATAGATAACACAATATAAATTATTTCTGCAAAATAAATTGTGTCATAGACAATAGATCCATACGCTGTGTATTCAACTGTGCACACACAACAATCACAAGCCGGTTCCAACTTGAATAGCATTACAAAGGACCATTCAATTGGTGCTCGACATAATTTTATGGAAATAGTTTATATCTTGTTAGATCCATATAGACCAATTGTTTATTCTATTTTCATTTCATCACCCACTATGAAAAGGTTAAGTTCAATATACTTCACCGCTTATCTTAGATGTGGGGTTGTAGGTGAGGGGAGATCAAGAAGCTTATCCAACTTATACAGAGGAAGAAAAAATTCTAAATTGCTTAGAATGTTAGATGGTCTACAGACTGGCTTTAAATATTTTAATGTCCTTTTTCCTTTTACCCATTGGTTTATTTGGGCTGCAATGGAGCAGTTTTTCAATTAAAAAAAACCATACCTATTACTACTAATGTAGAATTAAAATATTGTCCTGTAGAGAAGAAGTATTGCACCCCCCCCCCCAAAAAAAAAAAAAAACAACATAAACCTGCCATTGTATTCCTGTGGGAATTAACAAAGGCTTTTGAGCAATTCCCAAGATTTTTCTTCTGTTCAATTCCTTTGAAAACTCACCTAAGATGTACAGATCGACATAGACTGGCTTTTTCTTCTCCTTGGTTGGACTCTTTCTCACATGATGGTAGCGCCTCTGTGCCATTGTCACACACTGACTATCCTGACATGATTGCTCCAAAATTTATCAAATATTGATTGAGCTAGGAAACAACTTCTATGCAATCCTCATATTTACTATTTGCCATTCCCTTTCTCTAGGCCCCTCCAATGTCACCCACATGGTGCATTTCAACTCCTACATCTTGGCCTTCCGCAAACGAGAGTCACACAAATGAAAGAATTAGTGGCAATGATCTAAAACTATCAGAAAAGCCCATAAGACTTTGGGCTTATCAGCTCTTCATTCCGTATCATGTGTCCCTAGTAGTAGTAGTATCAAAGCAAATGTGTAAATAACACAGATTGCGTATCAATTACTGCCACTCTATAGCTACCTCCATGCAAATAGTTGTCCTAACGTTGGATGTAAATAAAAAGAACGCCATGAGAAAAGACTTAATCCCATCACCACCAGATCCAAGTGAGGAGGCGTTACGGCTTTCAAATATCTCCCAATGCAATCTTGTTTGCATTGAGTAAAAGAATAGGAGTCATGACACCATTGACATTTCTCATTTGAACACCCCATGAAACCCATGGAGGGTATATTGATCACCCATTGCATGGGATTGCCATGCTTGCTTGGTCTGACGTAATTAAATGGCTCTCAGGTGAATGGTAACAGATTACTGACTGGAGACATTTCAAACCAAAACGTATTCATGCTCCAGCTGTTCGACCCAAACTATTGAACTTTGAAATCATTGATACAGAAATAAAATCTTTGTATCACTATAATAATAATAATAACAATATGTTCCTCGATGAATTAATTCAATACCTGTTGCAAATATTGTTATGGGTAATTAAATCTTATGTACAGTACTATTCCAGAAGCATGATGTTACCAAGGAAGCTCCTTGATGTTACCATGGACCTCAGTGGGAGGGGTTTGGGGTGGGGCACTGAAGTTTTACCCATTTCAATAACCCATCGTGTGACAAAACCTTTTTATTAATATTTTAACCAATCCCATCCACTGCCCATGTCCCTCAATCAGCAATCAAATCATGAATTATATTTCATCAATAACATATTACTGAAACTAGAAAACATTATAAAACAAAATAATGTACTAATTATAGAATGCATATCACAGACTCATTAGAAAACTACATCTTATTGCATTTCATTACCAAGGAAGAAAACGAATAACCAACGTTGCTCAAAGGCAATATTTGAACTAAGAAGATGACACCTCAGCAAGGAATTTTACAATGATGTTAAGTGAAGATAAGACTGTGTCATCCCTCATCACTCATCTTGGGATGAGTATCTTCCAAGATCTTACTATATTACAAAATATCTTCACACATGTGAGCCTTATTTGAGATAGCTTAACGCTTTACATGCTGATTAATCAATTTTGCATACTTGTTCAATTGAATTTAATAATTATTATAGCCAGCTTACTCTGTCATAATTCTACCAGAGACATTATCAATTACTTTTTAGTCCTAACTTATAATATTTAATGAATTTTTTAGGCAAATGAAGTTTGATAAATAAATTAAATGCAATTCATTCTCAATTCATCCTCATCTACAGAATGAGTACAAGTTTAAACTATAGTATTAAGCACTCAAGGTGTTAAGTAAATATCAATACAACAATTGTAGTTATCATTCAATGAAAATCATTACAGCACACAAAGTGATAATAACAGAAAGAGAGAGCAAGCCTTATGTTCCATCCTACCTCTGGGAAAAGCAGAAATCACTCATATACCCACATTTTGAAAGGATTTTATCTAGGTCTCTAAAATCTATCCTGTGCAATCAAAGGGGAATTACTTCTAAAGCCTGAGGAAATCATGCATTATACCATTATTATGCTCAACATGTTTATTTTCAATTTGTCAACACCAATATATGCAAAGATTCTGAACTTTGAAAGAGCAAATAATACTTGTCAAATATCTCATTCCCTTTGGACAAACTACAAAACTATTACTATTTCATTTACAGATAAATTTGAGTCAATAGA
>BQKZ01000347.1:19765-29942 GCA_036244855.1 Temnopleurus reevesii
CCCCCCCCCCCCTAGGTGCGCGCCTGTATACTTGCGACTTCAACAATTTGTGCCAACTTTACGTATTTCATACTGGATTCTAATCTCTCTCCAACCAATTAACCATCCACTCAATCGGAAGGGATATGGGAATTTGTGTTTAATACATTCTAGTTCATTTTAATTCGTTGATATATGACTTATATTTCCAAAAACTATATCATGTTTCGTCAATAAAATGATGTGAATATCGAAAAAAATATCGAGATTTTATGTCATATTTGCGATTTCAAAAATTCGTGCCAACATTATTTTATCAAACAGTGACCTCTTCCATTTTCCTCCTTCATGCAAGAACTAGTTAATGCATTTTCTTGAGGTGATTTGAAAGGTTTCAACAGGCCCGAGAGAAATAAAATCTCCTCACAATTAAAGAATAATCTTCAATATTTGAACGTTAAAAAAATCTGCTGTGTAGTTCTTTTCAGAAACACACGTGGAAAGAATATACACATAACGAGAAAGATTTAAAGAGGATCTGACTTTATCTTCGTATTAAAGATATATTTGGCAATCTTTTGAGACTATATACAATACTTTAGACGTTGAAATACACTAATAATCTTGTCCACAAAATCTTTTCAAGCAGTCAAAGAACAAATTGGGTCTATCATGTATACAGTTCTCATGCTATTAAGTAAAGTTATACAACAAAAGGAGGAGGAAAGGCTGATTGGAGAAGGAGAAAGAAGGTAAGAAGTGTGGGGAGAAGAAAGTTTAAGAAAGCTGAAGAGAATGAGGAGGGAAATTGAAGAAGAAGGAAAAGAAAACGAAGAAGAGGAGGAGGAGGAGGAGAAGAATAAGAAGGAGAGATAGATAGATAGATAGATAGATGGTTTGTTGATTAAAACTCTTTGCAGCTGAAAGCTGAATTATGATTTCAATTTACAGAGTAAAACATAAATAATACAACAGTATAAAAAATACAGAACGGAAGATCCAGAAATAAAGCAATTAGAGAGTGTAATTTGAATAATAAAAAAATCGACACTCGAGAGAAAATCTGCAGGTGCAGTTGCTCGACAGCAAAGAAGAGGTGAAATAAAAAGAATAATAATAGGAAGAAGACGGATGAGGAGAAAAGGAAGAAGAATAAAGAGAAGAATGAGAAGAAAGAGGAATATACGAGGAAGAGAAAGAATAAATAATTTGTTGGTGTGGGGTGCGGAGGAGCATTTTCTGACATGAAACAAAGTGAAAGAAAAAATGTCAAGAAAATGAATTCGTATGGACACACTCAAAGACCCATGGACCTCAATGAATAGACCCCGCGAATCCCGATGACTTTCTTCTTGGTCGTCACAATCATTATTGGGCCCCTTTCATCACGAACCAGATCCGGGGTTGCGATACATTATGTCTATTCTAGCTCGAAATGTTCTATTTGTGAAATGGCAATTATAGNAGACAGCTAACGTGGTTCTATGATTAACTAATCAATACATGTTTCGTCAATAACCTCACATTCCTGCGAACACAAAAGGACTCACGACACTGCCCTGGGGTATGTCAATACTGGTTTCTAATCTCTCTCTAACCAATTAACCATTCACTCAATCGTAAGGTATGCGGGAATTTGTGTTTGACACATGTATACTTCGCTTATATTTGATGTATATTTCCGAATATCATGTAATGTTTTGTCAATAAAGTGATGTAGATATCAAAAGTTTATGTTATATTTGCGACTTATGTTTTATACTCGTTTCTAATCTCTCTAATCGATTAATCATGCACTCATTCGGAAGGGATATGGGAATTTGTGTTTGATACATTCCGGTTCATTTTTACTTCGTTCATATAATTATGATATATAATTATTTTTAGATATCATAATAATGATAATAATGATATACTGTGCTTGTGTGATATATATATATATCACACAATTGTCTATATCTCATAATTCATCAAGAAAATGATGTAAACATCCAAAGTTTATGTAAATTGTGTGATTAAAAAAAATATCGCTAATTTTATGTGTATCAAACAGCGACCCCTTCCGTTCTCCTTCATTCGAGAACTAGTTACAGTAGTTTCTTGATTAGATCGGTTCCCCCGAAATAAATAAAATCTCTTCAAAATTGGAAAGTTTCTACAAAATCGTCTGTGTAGCTCTTTTCAGAAACACACGTAGAAAGAATATACACATATAAGAAGAAGGATTTAAGGAGAATCTGACTTTAATCTTCGTCTTAAAGAAAGATTTGGCGATCTTTTTATTACATACAATGCATCAGACATCAGCGTTTGAAATACAACAATGATCTTGTCCAAAAGTATTTTCAAGTAGTAAAAGAACAAATTGGGTCCATTATAGTCCTCGTGATCTCAAAGAAAGTTAAGCTATAAAAGAAAAAAAGGGGGAAGGGTTGATTGGGGAGAAAAAATAAGAAGGAGGGAAGATGAGGAGGAGGAGGAGAAAGATGGTAAAGGAAGAAGAATGGGAATAAATCGACAGGAGGGCTGTAGAGGATGAGGAGTGAAATTGAAGAAGAGGAAAAGGAGGAGGAAGAAGAAGAAGGGGGGAGAAGAAAAAGAGGAAGAAGAAGAAGAAGGAGATGAAGAAGAAGAAGAGGAAGAACAAGAAGAAGAAGAAGAAGAAGGAAAGGAAGAAGGTGATGAAGAAAAATAAGATGAAGAGGAAGAAAATGGAAGGGTAAAATGGGAAGAAGGAAGAGATGATAGGGCTGAAGAGGACAGGGAAATTGAAGAAGAAGAAGAAGAAGGAGAAGGAGGAGGAGAAGAAGAAAAAGAGGAAGAAGAAGGAGGAGACGATGATTAAGAGGAGGAAGAAGAAGGAGGAGACGATGATTAAGAGGAGGAAGACGAAAAAGAAAAGGAAGAAGAGAAGAAAATAACTCATGGGTGGGGTGCGGAAGAGTGGAGGGATATTAATTCCTCGCAAGGAATAGAATGGAAGAAAAGAAAGTCTAAAAAAATAAAATTCGTATGGACACACTCAAAGACCCACGTATGGACCTCAATGAATAGACCCCGCGAATCCCGATGACTTTCTTCTTGGTCGTCACAATCATTATTGGGCCCCTTTCATCACGAACCAGATCCGGGGTTGCGATACATTATGTCTATTCTAGCTCGAGCTGTTCCTTTGTGAAATGGCAATTATATTTGTGATGTAAGGAACAAACTTTTAATCTAAAATATCAACTACCCTTATTGATGTTTCGATTAAACTCAGTCATTTCAAAAGAGTTAATACCATAATCATCACATTACTTTGAAACGAATACCAACAGTATTTTTGACAAGTATGTGAAGAATAATAAATGTTGCACCAATTTATAAGTATATCCTGAAACTTTTCCGGGAAGAGTAAAAATAAACATATGAAATTGGTTAAGTTGTATTTTTGTGAAATCGACGCGACGGTGCCACGATTCAACATCCCTTCACGTCATATTTAAACATTTAATTCGCATTATTACGTAGCTCTCATTTGAATGAATATGTGCAAGCCTATGGAAGTGTGTAAAATGCTAAAACACAATACCCTTCCTCCTCCTCTTTCAAAACGTTCCGCGGTCCCTGAATGACACCTTCTTCATCTTGTCGTTAGTCAGTTTGCTCGCCGGAAAGTATTTTTTTTAAAGCTGGGATTCAATTCCTCCTCATAAAACCATATGAAAAAAAAATGGCCAACACACACGGTGGCTGAAGCTGTCCAACAGTTTCCCGCTATTTCTCTCAACCAAAGAGAGATCTCTATGCTTAATGCACGCCCGTGTAAATTTACAATCCACGCACACCAACAACCCTACATATACCCATACAACCCACACACACACACACACACACACACACACACACACACACACACACACACACACACACACACACACACACAAAAGAGATAAAAGAGTCTCACTCCTTGCGCACACACACACAAACACACACAAACACACATATTCACGTTTTTATTTCTTTCTCTGTCTTTATTTTCTTGTACGCAAACGTACAGGCAGATGCACACACAAACACAGACACTCACGCACATACATGCATACATACTCATTCATGTTTACATATTTCTCTCTTTCTCTCTCTCCTCGTCTTTATTTTTCATTCGCCCAGACAGACGTGCACACACACACACGCACACCCCCATTCAGTCACACATGATGCACACCCTACGCTTTTCTTGGACAGACGCGTATACGCACACATACGCACACATACGCACACATTCACTCTCACACAACACACACATACACACCTACAGACCTACACACATGATGCGCAGCCCTAGATGGTACGCTTTTATCCCATCTTCTGGACAAATGCATATACCCAAAACACACACACACACAACACACACACACACGCACATTCAGTCACACACATGGTGAACACCCCTCGATGGGACGCTTTTGTCACAATCGTCTGGAATGACCTATGAATTTATTTAGGTCAAGCAGATGTTCAATTTCAAGACAAAAACCTACACAAGAATCTTCCGTTCGTTCAATACATTGAAATGATAGCAATGATAATTCAGAAATGATAATAGTGTTATTCAGAAAGAAATGATAATAATGATGATAGAATAGAATACCCTCTTTTTAAGCTAGTCTCTCTATCCATTAAGAATATTTATATTTGAGCATGCATCTCTATTATATTCCATCTCAAATCAGGAAAGTCCAGCAGCTGATGCTATACTTTATTGAATCATATTCTATTCAAACTACTTTGACAGAGAAAAAATTAGCTTCTAATCGATGCAGGGGCGGATCCAGGATTTAAAAAAAAGGGGGTGTGGCACATGTATCAATTTGTTCCGAAAAGAATTGAAATTTGATTATTCTTAAAGGTAATTTCCTAGCATCTAAAACCATATTTCTAAAAAAAAAAAAAATATATATATATATATATATATAAAGTGAGTGATATACCGCCTAATTCCCTCTCGTTTTTCATTTTTCTTTATCATTTTTGGCCGAAAAATAGGGGGTGTGCACCGGGACGCCCTCACCCTGGATCCGCTACTGTATTCCCGCTAAAAAGTCATATCCTATTCATCCCCTTGCATTTTCGCGCCATTACACCCCCATTTTCCCGCCAAACCGAGCCCGATCTCGCACCTTGCATTCCCACACAAAGGTTTTCTCCCGCGCGTGCGGCGATCATGGACTTGGACACACGACCGACCATACGCACCCTCCATCGCTATTTCTCGCTCTCTTTTCCTGTCATTTTTCACCCCAGAAATTCGCCTCACGGTTCGAACCAAGAACAAAGACGAACTCTTTCCCCTCCAATGTCTACCGCCTGTTGCCATCAAAGCAAAAAAAAATGGAGAGAAACTCGAGAGAAAGAAGCAAGAGAGAAATGAAGAGAGATGAGGAGAGAAAGGACAATTTTATTGTCATAAATTCCTTAAACATGTAGTGTAGTGAACTTGGGTAGCCCTTTTGAACTTGGAATCGTTTTTGTTGTCCATAGTTTATTATCTTACATCCATTCCACGCTGAGGGTCTGGCGCTCCGCCACGCGACAGGGCCTCTCTGAAGGGTAAACTACGGGGGCACTTCAGGGGGAGACAGCGTTCCTTTCTTCGTTGGGATAGCATCACTTGGGAGGCACAGGGTTCCTCGAAATTTCGGTGCTGATGTCTTTATCCTCAGCATAATAGCTATGCATTCTTAAATAGCGCCTAACACTAACTTTATCAGTCGTTCCGAAGCGCTGTACAATGTAGCATAGTTACCCTGGCTTTAGCAGCGCAGCTGTAAGTAGTGCGCTGCATTTGAAGGAAAAAACTCCTGACAGGTACCCATTCACCTCACCTGGGTCGAGTGCAGCACAGTGTGGATGAATTTCTTGCTGAAGGAAATTAGTCACGGGTGGGATTAGCCATGGGTGGGATTAGCCATGGGTGGGATTAGCCATGGGTGGGATTAGCCATGGGTGGGATTCGAACCTATGACGTTCGGGTTGAAAGGCGAGAGTCAGAACCACTACACCACTACATCAGCGGCCCTAGGGGTTTGGGGTGGCAAGCTATTGCACTTTAACAATAGCTGGCCATCCCTAAGCTTGGCATGACGGAAGTGTTAAGGCGGCGTTGTATATAGTCATGATCGTCGAACGTATGTAAAAGCTGGTTTTAAATATGATCGGACATAAATACATATACACACACAAACTCAGTCACGCACACATACACACGCACGCACAAACAAACAAACCCCACGGTGTTCACCCATTTCCTATATATCATCATCAACATGATCAATATCAAACTTAAAACGCTCCTTGCAAAGGATCAAAATGCGCAACTCTATTGGGGAGCATTCTAGCCAGGTTATTCATGACACACGATTCCAGCCGGAGTCACAATAGACTTCCCACGAAAAATATTCCGGGTTCTATTATTTGGCTCTTTATCGAATATTATTAGCCCAGGGATTTTATGATAATGCCTCATTAAATAATTATTTTGGAGTCTAGCAAAGTGTCAAAAATTGTGAGTCACCCTTTCTCATCCTCCTCCTCTTTCGCTCATATCGCGAGCTCCTCCCCACAGCCACCATCTTTACCCCGGTGGTGCCCCCGTGATGCCCCCGTAGCGCCCCGCTCGTGCGACCTGTAAGATCAACTAGTCTGTGACCTCTTTTTGTAAGAACCCAAAGAAGATGATCTTTACGAGAAGAACCAAATAAGAAAGATGAATATATGAATGGATAGACAGACGTCTTGCGACTAGTGAATATCTAGCCTTATTTGGGCATGAGAGAACCGACTCTCGTGTTTTGATATCGGTTTACTTTTTATGCGCCGTCGTCATAAAGTTTTAAGAGTATATGACAAACGGTTGTACCACCTGAAATGCTGTCTGAATCTTTTATTTTAAGGAGTGTGTGACCGATTTAACTTGTTGGAAGAAATTCCAATGCGCTCATTCGATTTAGATGGTGCCTAGTATATCATTTTCATTGTCTGTTTACTTCTAGGTCAGAATTCCCTTATTTATACTTTTCTGAACAAAGATAGTAAACAAATTCGAAAAAAAATGTGATTTGTCATTATCATGCCAGCACCCAGGATTTGACAACCTGGGGGCCCTACTCTAATGAAATTTTTGCACCCCACCTCTTCCCGAGAAACTGACAAGGCAAAAAAGGGAGGTGACCCAGCTAAATTTTGCCCCCAACCAACCCTAAAATATTGCGCTCCTGCCTCTGACCGGGGGGGGGGGGGGGGGCTTTTACCGCGTGAGTCATCTCCTCGAAGAGGGCGGAAAATTTCAAGTCCTAAGACTCCTTAACATGCATATTTATGTACATCAGGATTTGCAACATTATAAAATGAATGTTAGAACAGCACCGAGTTGAAAGTAGCTGAAACAGATCTGCAGATGGTGTGCTTTTTGCAAGACATTTCAGTGTTAAAATCATTCTGCGTTTGCCATTACTACCTCCTTCGTAAAATATGCAGATTTTACGCAGGATCTTGAGAGAGAGGGGATGAGAGAGAGGGGGCGAGAAAGAGAGGTGTTTTAAGTTGATACCCTAACGAAGGTTTTCAAGTCAGCTTATGAATCGAGAAACTCCACGTCTGGTGGCCAAGACTACGAGCATAATCTCGCACGCCGCACCACCACGGCGATTGCACTCTGCGTGCGCTGCGAGCACACAGACAGATAGCGTCACTCTGATTGGTCCAAAGTTTGGTGACGTAGTCGCGCGCGGTGTTGTACATTTCGAAACCACATTCACCGCAAAAACCGCGAATCGTCTTCCGTATTTGCGCTAGCGGATAGTACTCAAACGTTGAATAAGCATACATCGGAAGAATTAAGATTTGGTAGACCCTAATTGGGGCAATACACTGATAGTAGAATGTTTGTAAACAAATAGAATATCCGGTGGTCTGTGAGATATTTTTTTTTTTTTTTGCTCGGATGAAATTGCACGTTTTTCAAGTATTGATGTGTGTTTGTTTAGGTTTTTGTGATAATGAAGGAATAATTGTTAACCGTGTGAACCTTTTAAATGTGTGGTTTTGAATCATTTACTCGTTTTGAAATGCCTGTTATGTTATGCATCGTTATCATATCCTTTATATTATCTATTTGTTTATTGAATTATTCATGTCCGTATTATTTTCAGACGCCGTTTGGTTGAATTGTATACTCGGATTCATGTGGTTTTATGTAATTTATTGTGCTTTCTGTGCCATGTTAATGGCAGGGGTCTCTTACAAAGCAAGCCACTCGGATTGAACGAGATTACACGGTATTAAAAGAAACTTTAAATGATAAAAAAATAAAGCAAATTGAATTGAAATTAATTGAATATGGTTTAATCGGTAAAAACGTATTTTGTACCAATTGAAAAATAGCTCAAAAGCTAAAACACATCGAATTCAAAATATGAGTAAAATAAGTTCTCCCCCCCCCCTCTCCTCATTTACTGTTCTTGTTCTTTCTCTTTTCCATTTGTCGTTGATATATATCCCCTCTCTGTCTCTTTCTTTCTTTCTCTCTCTTTCTATCCCCCTCCCCTGTCTCTCCTTATCTCTTTCTCGCCCCTCTCCCTCTTCCTCTCGCTCTCTATTTATCTTCCCCTCTCTCCCTCCCCCTCTCTCTCTGTCTCTCTCTCTCTTTCTCTCCCCCTCTCCCTCCCTTTCTCTCCCCCTCTCCCTCCCTCTTTCTTCCCCTATCCTTCTCTCTCTCCCCTCTATCTCTCCCCTCTCTCTCTATCTCTTTCATCCATCTGCTACCGTCTTACTTTTTTCCCTAACTTCTTTTGTCTCGGGCGGTAAAATAAGACTTCTCTTTGCGACCCTTCCAATGAGTTAACAATTGACCTTCGACCGTGGAAACATCCCCATAAACCATTCCTCTGTCAAGTTCATTTTATCCCCTTCCCGTAATTGGTCAGTCACTGACCCCTCCGTTCACACTGCTAGGTTAATTGTGTGGTTGCGAACCAACGGTGTTGTGCTTAGCCCCTATGTCCTGTGATTCAGTCATACAGTTGCGATTATAGCCTAACTGCCCAGTATGATAATAATAATGATAATAATAATAATGATAATAATTATAATAATTATGATAATAATGATAATACTACTACTACTACTAATAATAATAATAATGATAATAATAATTATAATAATATTGTCAATAATAATGATAATGATAATAGTAGTAATATCCAACATTTATATAGCGCTTAATACGAAGTGTTTCTAAGCGCTCTGTGCATTATTACTCGGCTATAGCATGGCTACCATTTGGCGCTCATTGCATTCAAGTGCATTATTACCAGGCTATAGCATGGCTACCATTTAGCGCCCACTGCTGCACTCAAGTGCATTATTGCCCGGCTATAGCATGGCTACCATCTGACGCTCACTGCATTCAAGTATAAATATGGTTCATTTTACGGTACCCATGTAAGTAAAGGAATGCTCTCGGTAGATGCTTGGCTGGTGGCGTTTTCTATGAGCGTATGTCAATCGAATCCAGCGTTTCCCAAGCGACCCTCTGCATGTTTTGCGCCCGGGGGTGTAAAATATACTTCGTCGAATATGTCACATGTGTGACTGAGATTTTATAACCCAGTTTTGGGGCGTTACCTTGAACTTTCTTCGCGTTACTTTGTGCGTCGCATTACATTCTGTGTGTGAACAAACCCTTGGAATAATGTTATCTTTGTGTGGTATTGCACAGGCCTATTCAGTCGTCTGTATACCGCATTGATACGGGCGCCGCTCCACACAAAGCGCGCAGCATCTACGCAGCAACGCACCGCGCCACTGCAAATTATCTCTCTTCAGTGGGCTTTGTAAATAAACGAATTACATTTTGCAGTGTCGCAGAGTGGGTTTCTTCATCGCTTGACGCCGAAAGTGAACAACTCCCCTTAGCCGGTTAAATTTTCACAAATTCCTCTAACAAGCCCTGTTAGAGTGATTGGTTTTCCATGAAAACGTTGAACTTGGGGATGCGATTTTGATTGTTTCTACAATAGCCCGGAGGTTTTCGCGGTCATGGGCATGTGCGTCGTTCCCATGACAGGGATCCAAATCGCGTGGTCGGAGCTGGGAATCGAAATCTGAATACCATCACATACAAATTATGATTATCGAATTTCCCCTGATATTA
>BQKZ01000347.1:63221-94771 GCA_036244855.1 Temnopleurus reevesii
CCCCCCTCCCCCCCCAAAAAAAATATCACCAGTGTTTTGTTCTGTTTGTAAGAGAGGTATTGATTCGTGGTTGTGTTCCCACTTAACTCCTCCAAATCGTTTCATCCGATGTTTCCATGTCGACTCACGAACTTGCAGGTCACACCCGCCGATATCGATGTTCAAACCACACATCATGTTTCCAATTAATTACAATTTAAGTGTTAAATGACAACAGAGAACGCAGCGAATTAATGCCGAAGATAAGAGTGAAACGACCTCCTTCAAACGTTCCGTGATCCTCATCTTCCTCCTATACATCAGGGGTCTGTTTCATCATCAAGTTTTGTCAAGATTTGCCGTTTCCAGCCAATCGGATTCGAGGATTTCACTAGCTTTTAACGAAAACTAGTGGGCATTTTGCCTGTGAAACTCACCCAGACCCAGGCCGCTCAAGCTGTGAGCCATGTTGGAAATTCCGCTGGTTTTGTTGGTGAACACGCAGAGAGAAACATTGATATACGTAACCTGAGGATAACCAAATCAACAATGACAAGGACTGCTTGGAGGACATCCTAAAGTTCATGACAAAAGAGCCGATCGTTACTTTTTTGTGCTTAAATCCTCCGAATAATTAAAATTATATCCAATTTAAACATTTTAGTTGGGTTTGAGGCAATGTTTGCCTGTCAGTCCCAACATTTTTCAATTTTGGATCTAAAGTTTTTCCAAGGCTTTAAATTGTCTCCAAGTTCTGAGTGTTTCCAAATTTTTTTTGGTAATGTGATATTTCTATTATTTGGTCAAATAAATTCTTCCTGAAGTGTAGGGGCACTGTGTATCTGTGGATAAAATTTGTAGTTCCAATCTTAAGTGATAACCTGCACTTTTGACCTGGACATATTCAGAAACAATGACTTCTTCTTTCATTCATTTCAAGTAGCAGTTTAGTCCTCGCAAATAGACTTGAATTGATAAATTGTCATCTTTACCATTGAAAATATTTGATTGGGCTCAATGCCCTGTCAAAGACTTTAACTGGCCTTGTAGATAACTATTAAATTACAGAGGTTTTTAACAGACTCTTTTCCTGTCCTTTGTGAAAATTAAAACAGTACCAGCAAAATAAAAATGGATGTTAAGAGCTTCCGAGAATCAGGACTTAATCAGGATGATGTATAACTCTCTGGGTCGTATGATCCTTTTTCATATTCTGTTCTTTTGGTACAGTGGCCGAAAAGTCAACCTTTTCAGTGTACAGTCCCACTAATCAACATTTATGTAATGTGCAAACCCACTCTATTTCATAATGAAGAAAGATGAAGTCCAGTGGGACTGTTTGTGCCATATCGGGGCAACTTTACCCTGACAAATTGACTTAATTTGCGTCCAA
Source organism: Temnopleurus reevesii (assembly GCA_036244855.1). Lineage (NCBI taxonomy): Eukaryota > Metazoa > Echinodermata > Echinoidea > Temnopleuroida > Temnopleuridae > Temnopleurus > Temnopleurus reevesii. Next base: position 64,594 of record BQKZ01000347.1, read on the forward strand.
TTTTTTCTCTTCAAGCAATTACATCTCCTTTGATCGACTAATGTCGTGCAGAGTTACATACAATGCCCCCCCAAAAAAAAAAACAGAAAAAAGGGGGGGGGGGATGGGATGGCTAGAAGTAAAGTCCTTCACATTCCTGAACCCAATCTCCATTCTTCTATTTAAGTCCTCTTTACTCCACCAAAATGAAGGGCCCTTTCCAAGCTACAAGGATTCTCCAAAAGATTATCCCGTCCCTCGCAGATGGGGGGCTACCCCCTCCGATCACCTCGCCCCTAACCTGCGCCCCAAATCTCAAGATTGCCTAAATCTTCAAAAGAATCTTGAGTCTTGATTCTAGCTTTGTAATCCTCGGCGAAGAAATCCCCCAAATTGAGGGACACTCCTGAATTGTGATTAGATTTACACGAAGGGGGGTTAGCGAGGGTATAAATGCCTGGCTCTTCACGAATGTTTCAATTAATTCCTTGGCGCATGGTTACAAGGCGTTTGTTGGGGCACTTTGTTTACCTGGCTTACATTCTTGCAGTGACTAGGGACGTCTCGTGTCGAGTGCTCTTAAAATGTTGCTAAATGTCACTCCTTTACTTTCATTTTTATTGTTGACTTTCAAAAATAAATCTCTGTGGCTCAAGCCATATCCTTGCTCACCCGGGGCAACGAAGTAAGCAAGCATTTTTAGAATGTTGAATTGTATTCTTTTATATTGTTGTCCAAAAGGTCTTTGAAGGGACTGAAAAAAAAAACACACACCCTTCATGGTTCAGCAACAAGTTATATGTCTCTAGCAAAACTGATTGAATCTCAATCATACTCCCTAAAATACTGGAAAAGTTGTGAAATTGTGATGAATTTTGCACTACAATTCTGGTTATATTGTTTTTATGTACAGAAAAACTTTTAGGGCCCCCCCCCCTCCCCCCCCAATCTTACTAAATATTTTGAGAGGGGAGGGGGTTGTTATTCTTCAACAATTTGTATCCAATCATCTCTTCTCTCAGTAGAGAAAAAGGTGGGGGGGGGGGAAGGAAAAGAAAAGGAAAGGATAATAAAAGAAGAGAAATGAAAGAAGGATGGGCCAATTTTGTCCTTAGACCTATTTTGGGCCTCATCCTCTTATTATAAGGTCTATATCCCTACTGTGTCCTATAAATGGACATTCCAGGACTATTCATCAGGTCCTGTTCCTCATTCAAACCGAATGAAAGGCCTAATAAAAAGGGGCTTAGAATCGGGATGTTACAGAGTGGTGGGTAAAACCAAATTGACAACACTGGGAATGACGTCATTCTTATGTAACGATCAGGGTCAAATTTTTTTCTCAGATTTTTAGACCTCGTCAGAAAAAATATTTGTCTGTTCCAAAAAGCTTTGAACTGAAGGGAATCTGTTATTTATTCTTCAGAATCAATGAAATGAAAGTAATTTTCGACACATTGATCATTCCGATGGTTCTGGTACTGTTGAATAAAAAACAACACCAATTAGAAGAGACAAATTGGTAGTCAAGAGGGTGTGGAGTGCATAATCTACTCTACATGTATCTCTCTCTCTCTTTCTCCCTATCTTTCCGTTTCTATCTACCCTACTATCTGTTCCTAATTAAAATACGAAATAGAAACTCAAAGAATTCCATCGGTGTCTTTCGTTTAGAAATTCTCTATTCCCACGCTCCATGGCGATTTCAAAGTGCAGCCAAACTTCATTATATTTGTATTATTTTTTTTTCTTTTTTGACTATGACCTATTGGTTTTTAGTCAGTCATGGAATGTAAACTTTCATTTTTGTTCGGAATAGTAGAAATGCATATACAATTTTCGTTCTCTCTTCTGTTTCGATCATTTTCTCTTCTTGCATTATCTCTCTCTTTCTTTCACTCCTTTCTTTCTCTTTATCTCTCTGTTATCTTTTACATTCTATTTGTGATTGCATTCCTCATTTCAAAGTTATTGAGAAGTGGATTTTCTTTACTTCGAGATATCAAAACCAAAGTTCAAAACGCACCCATATCAAAGACCAACTACCTGCCCACATCTAGACTAGGTCTAAGAATTTTGTGGAATAGAAATATCTTTCCTTTGGAAATGAACCATAAGAATATGAATGTGAGAATTACACTTTTTTTTGCAAATTTGGCATTGAGAATGAACCGCGACTGATTTTCGTGAGACTTTAATGTTGGTTTTAGGAGAAAAGGGCTCGATTTTGATACCGTGATTTGTCAACGTTGCGCCTCATTACACTTGATCTTATTATATATGCTCAATATGTCGCCTTAATCTGTTTTCCGTTTCTTTTCTTGAATGTTTTGTGATCGGGATGAACTATTCGTTAGGGTTTTCCCAACTTTTGGTGACTGATCTACTTACACCCCAATAAAAAATGGTAATACTTCCTTATTCATGCACTTTTGTTGACTCTGAATTTCTCTGATATCGTTCTTTTTTTTCTTCTCAGTCTATTTATATGATCAATTTCCTATCGACATCCTATTCAACATTAATCCTTTCTAATCATCAATTTCTACTCTCCCTCTCGCAGATTGTAGAAGTCTAATCCATTCTGAAATTAATTCATCATGATCATCGGTATTGAAATGCAGTGGGTTTTCAAATTTCCTTTTTTTTTCTTTCCTTATTTTCTCTTTACAGATTATAACTTTGCAATGCAACTCCCATCGTTTATAGCGACCATTTTTTAAATCTTTTCTTATTTTCTCTTTACAGATTATAATTTTGCAATGCAACTCCCATCGTCTATAGCTACCAATTTTTTTCTTTTCTTATTTTCTCTTTACAGATTATAATTTTGCAATGCAACCCCCATCGTTAATAGCTGCAAGCGGAGTCGCAGCAGCTGCCAACGGTCTTAGAATGCACATCCCTAAATTAATGGAACTTCTACATAGAATAACGAAAATCGAAACAGTAAGTACATTTTGTGTCTTTTATTAGAAATTTCTGAGTTCATTTCATGAAATATTTGCCATCAAAGTAAAGAATTGCCTATTTGGATTCCAACTGTATGAATGGTAGTGAAGAAACCTCGCATTCTTTGCTGGTAGCAAATTTTCTGAAACCAGCCCAGAATTTCTATGAACTATTAGATTTAAGTAAACAGAAACTGATGCCATTCTTCAGCTATTGGAGAATGAAATCTTTAGCAATTACTTGTCAAAATTAGTCAGCAAAACGATATGTTTATTCTTTCTTAAAATAGACAGACGTCCCTCGCCATTCTCCTTCACCCCTCCCTCCTCGGAAAATTCGCAACCTTGACTTTTCATGGGACCAGGTCTTTCACCTTGCTTGAGCATTTTGCACCTTCGACCCCATCATCATCATTATCATCCTTGCATTGCCTATTTGCAGAGTGTCGCTCACAGTGATCAATCTAATACCTTGACATCTTGTCGCAGTGATTTCCCATGTAAATTGATAGAAATCAGAGGGGAGAGCCCAAATGAACAATTACAATAAATTGATGGATTATTGGGTAAATATGAAAAGATCAAATTGGAGTAGCCTTGTAATAGTCCCATTAAATTCAATTGATGTCATGATGTATTCACTTAGGTCAGAGGTTTTTTAAAGAGATTAAACTTTTTTGAGGCTATAGGGGTTACTGGACTGGCCGCAGTCATCCGTCCCGGTTAGCAATAAAGGGCNAGGTCAGAGGTTTTTTAAAGAGATTAAACTTTTTCGAGGCTATAGGGGTTACTGGACTGGCCGCAGTCATCCGTCCCGGTTCGCAATAAAGGGCTTGGACCATGCTGGACACGCTTCGGTATTTTCAATGGACTGCCTGGTTTGATGGTATCACAAACGTTTTCTGGTTTTGTTGAGTTTTCTATATTTTAAATTGATATTTTAAATCAATTAGAAGATCTGTGGGGTAGGTCTGTGATGAGAACAAACTAATGAGCTAGATTAATTCCCATGGTACATTTTGAAATTGGTTTGGGGATCATTGTCTAGTCCTGGTCTAGATTTGTGTAGTCCTGGTTTTAGTCTCGATTAGTCCAGGTCTAGCTTGTAAGAGTTCCTTGGAGTTCTCGTGCTGGACCAGTCCAAGAAGTGCTAACATTGAAACAAGACCACCCTGCTCAAAACCTACGAGTATTCTAGAGTTGTATCTAGTACCAAATACGTGCTAGCGATTGCAGAAACGCAGGCGGCTTTGCTATGAGGAGTACAAATGTAAATGTACAATTTTGCAAAATTTTCTAGGATTGCTTGGGTTAAATTTTGATAATAGAACAAGGTCTTGTGGAGGTCATTTAAAAAAAGGAAGTGTATGCTTTAGAGAGAAGGGGATCCCTCTCTAAACATGCTTCAGTGTAGATCCAGAGCTCCCTTGACAACCAACATGGCGGAGATAGTCTCGACAATAGTCCTGACAAAAGCAAGTCCAGGCCCTGCTTCATGTACTCCTGCAAGTTTGTTTGACAGGTATCTCAAGTGGATACCAGTGATTGGAAGCGTCTGGTGTCTTTTCAGTGGCTGCTCAAAAATTCACAAAAAAGCCTCAGATTCTTACCAAAACTTCTACATGTGATCTGTTTCAAATCATTCACAAGAATTTGAACATTCTGAAACCTTCCGACAAGGCAACCGTCTTAATTGCTTGATGATCTAAAGGGAAACTGGCCTCCTTTGCAAGACTACTCCCAAATTACTGCCTCCTAAAGCAAATCTTGTACTAAACACTCGATGAATAGACCCTAAACCCATCTACAAACATGGCCTATTTCTATGTCAATGATGTCTCTTCTCTTTCCCCTAATTTTCTGTGCCAACCTATGTACACAATCTCTTGTGTTTCTTTCTTTTCACTTCACCAGTTCTTTCTTCCGCAAATTTAGCCTAATAATGGATTGGTGGCCATTGTCTCCAAATTGTCTGCCTATTCACCAAATTGGCTGCCATTCCTGTGCGTTTGATTGAACAATTAAAAAGGGGCAATTCTCCACTACAAAAATGTGGAGGGATCTGGACTTTGTAGTTTATGTTACAGACTTATAGTTTGATACCAGCACGTTAAAAAATTTATACAGCCTTGAGGGTGTCTAACCAGGGCAATTATTTGATCATCAAGACTACTGTATAGGTCATATGTAGCTGCACTGTTAGTCTTAGCTGAACAGACATTTCATTGTTGATCACAAGTTAAAAGGGTCTGCACTTGCAGACTAAGGCTTGATGTCTCTATGTTAGCCTTTGTTCAGGCACTTCCTAGACATGTTTGTCTTATAAACACGGGATAAAAAGGAAGTATTTGCACCCCTCATTTAAAGGGCTGTGCAGAATTTACATTGGAAGATGGTCTTCGGAAGAAGAGATTGAGAGAAATAGAGCCGGAACAAAAAAAAAAAGATTGAAAAGATCGAAGATGGATAGATAGATATACATAGATAGGTAGATAGATCTATATAGATAAAGAGAATTGAAGATCATAGCATGGAAAAAAGTTACGGAAATATTTGAGTGAAGTATTTCTTGAGTTTGATCAAGTTTTTAAGAGGAGGAAAGCATTACTCATCTTAAGTACATGAACATTGTATTAGATAAAAGCTTGACTACAATAATTAATTAGGCTTAATTTCATTGCTTGCTAAATAGTTCTTTGTTCCAGGGGCCTTTCGTTTGCCAAATAGCAAAACAGTGACTTGATAATTTTAAAACAAAGAAATTAATTAGCAATGAAGTCATTTGAACCGACATATATTGTTGAGAAATAAATACCATTGTTTGTTTTTATTTCCCTAAAATGGGAATGATTTTAACATATGTTGATCTCAAAAGTTGAAGCGTCTGGGGCAATCTGATCTTTTTACATACGCTTTACCAAGAACAACCCTGGGAATTTTTAATGCTTAAATAGTAATTACCCATCCTCAGAATTATTGGATGATTATTTATTATTAGTCATTAATCAAATCTATTATTGCTCTGATACTTCAGGCTCGTAATCACAGCGAACGACAGACAACTCGTCAAAACAAATGCGAAGGGCTTCGAGTTAACGAGCTCGATCTCGAGTCGGGGAAAATCCCTTTCGTTTTTAGAATTTTGTGATACTGGATGTGAAGTGCCATTTCCTGAGATGAATCGGTTATGATCTCCAGCCAAAAAAGACTTTCGGTTCAATTTTTCGCCTGGGAAAGTGATACCTCGGAAAGAAAACGAGCGGTCAGCGAGAGGCTTGATGATCTTCGCTTTTTTTATTTCTCGTCCAAGTTCAAACATGGTGCGATGCGGACTTTCGAGATTTAATTAGTTTCGCTCCAAATATTGGCAGAGTTGGTGGGAATAGCCATTAGCCTTTTGTTTGGTTAGTTTCACACGGATATGCGAAGGAGTTGATCAATTCTTTCTGCTAAAAATACATCATCTTTTTCCATATTTTGCTGTGTTTGTAATGCTGAAGTTAATTCCGTGGGTGGAAGAATTTAACTCGATGTGTCTTGAAGAAAGCCTACTGCATGTCATTTTGAACTCGGCAGTGATGTCAAATGTCACTGGGGTTGGGCTATGTCTCCTTCACAACAGACAGAACATTTTCTTTTTCAAAACCCAGAGACAAACTTTTTCCCAAATCTGCCAAATTCCTCAGACTCGCATTCCATCTGCGACCTTCCGAGGCCTTGGGGAAGCAATTTCCCGAATTTTTCTCAAGATTTTCTCACTCTTTTGATGAAAAAAAATTGAAAAAGGTGAGTCATCCGCTTGAGGAGAGTGGGAAGAAAAGAAACAAATGGTTGACCACACAGTTAGTGAAGAGGATGTCCCCTCTAGGGCCCCTGATCCATAGTGATTAACCTCTGAAAGTCCATCACAAGGAATTGAGTGTGTGGGACTGAAGTGGCTCGTTATACTGGAATGTTATCATTACACAAACTCCAGAATGACTTCAAAAAGATGGAAACTCTATCAATTTTGAGGTGAAATGGCTAAATCGTGCCAACTGGATTGTTTCAACATTTCTGCTTCCATTTTTCCAACGTTTTCCAATTGATCAGAAATCTTTATCAGAATGCTTGGTTCTGTCATAACAGTCATAACGGAACCAAGTGCTTGCTTCCAATATTTTTCAGCATTTACTAATTTATTAGAAAGCTTTTGCTAATTTATCAGAAAGCTTTTGCTTATTTATCAGAAATCATCAGAATTGTTCAGTCAATTTTCAAAACAGAATCATCTAAGTATGGGAACAACATGACTCAAAGCCAAGTTTTTATGAGAGATGTTATTCATATTTTGATTGCTTTTACATATTGAACATCGATTAACAGACTTCAAAACAAATCTTATTACCAGGACCAAAACTTTTGTTTTTCTGAGTGTGAATTGTTTTTATTGACACCCATCTGGAAAGAAACCAATAATTTTGTTTAAAAAAAGCTACGCATATTGTAGTTTCTTTTGATTTCTTGCCAGAAGTTCAATTGGTATAGAATGGCCAAACACAAGTAAATAAACATAGAAGACATTTGATTTATTTATTCAAATTAAATGTTTTTATCACTGAAGTGGAATAAATTGGCACATTGTTCGAATTGCTCTCAAGTTATACTTTGGATTGTTGTGAAATTTGATTTCTCGACTCTTTCATAAGTGGATATTGTTTGACTGAAAGTGGCTTCCGTGAGCTGGTCAAACCTGTCTATAGTGACCACCTGTGTACTTGGATTCCTATATTCCTTCTCAGTCAATATGGCATTATTGGCATTATGGTTGATGACCTTTCTCTGAAGATCACCTGTCTACAGTGACCACTTGTCTACATGGAATTCTATAGTCTTTCCTAGTCAGTATGGCTTGATGGTTTATAACCTTTCTGTAAAGACCACCTGTCTATCGTGGCAACCTGCCTACTCTTTTCCTATGTTCCCTCCCAAACCTGTCTATAAAGACCACCTGTCTACAGTAACCAGCTCCAGGAATAGATGGCCTCTGGGGACAGGTGAATTCTTTAGGCAGGTTTTAAGTAAGGCAAAGATGTATTTCCAGAATAAATTCCCACACTATTATTATAAAAGATGATACCAAATTTCGACAATCCAGTCAGATAATTTATCACAATTCGAGAAAGAAGGCGTCAGCATGAACCCCAATCTGGTTCATCGATTACAAAAGATTGCATTTAAGAGAAGTATCTATTTTAGCCGAAAAGAAAAGCTGGAATTTTAAGTCCCTTTGTGTTCGCATCCACTCTGTACATTCGAGAGGAAACTAAATATCAGGAAAATAAATGAAAAGGATCGTCTGAATAGTGTTGTGAACCTCTCATTCTCTCTCAATTTGGGGGTAACACGTTGCCAATTTAGCACTCTTGCTTGGACTGGGAGACCACGTGAATGGGAGTTCAGTTTCTGTGGAATGTTTTATCCAAGCACGTCCGGTCAATGACATTGGTTGATGGAGGTGAACGGTGGGACAACAAGAAAAAAAAATCACCACTGGCCTCTGGTTTTGTTTCGTTTATGTTTGGGAAAGAATGTTTCTCACAGGGTTATATGGTGGGGAGGAAAATAGAAACTTTGGTTTTTATGGCACCGAGGGTCATGTGTATTTTTCAAAGGGGATGGGAGGAGAGAGAGAGGGGGAGGAGAGAGAGAGGGGGGAAGAGGGATAATTAGACAAAAGGGGCTCAATAGACCCTATAAAACGCTTTAGGGCCAAACCTAACACAATCTACGCACTCTGCATGCAACTCTGGTATGGCATATGTTCAGACATATCTGAAAAACATTCAGAATTAAGCAAGATTTACTACCAACTCTTCTAAAGCTGAGCAGTTGCTGCTCAAAATTTCAGTCTGAACATGCTTATGAGAAAATTGTCCAGTCAAACCTGGAAGTAAAGGTCAATTATTGCAAAAGAAATAGTGGTCACTGTACACAGGTGCCCCCAGTAGACACATTCACACCATAATGATAATGTGAACACACACACCAACCCACTCACCCACTCACCCATAGAGATCATGTAGCATTCTATTGAAACGTCACTTGAAACGTAAATTTACACAGTCTGGAAGTGTGCACACCCCTCACTGTGCAAACGCCATGATAGAGACACTATACCCATTTCATGCTGATTTCCAAAACATTGATATCAAAAGCCTGAACACAAATCGCAAAAAAAGGGTAAAGAAACTTTGGGTTTGGGGCAAATTTGCCACACCACACAATATGCTATAAAAGGGGAGATCTATTATGAATTACTCATGAAAAAAAAAAGAGAAAAAAAAGTTCTCGAGAATGAAATTTTCTTTGTGGGTTCGGGTTCCCCTCTGCGTAACCTTTTTTGTTGTTATTTAGCGAGGTAAAAGTTGAAATGAGTTTTTTTCGCTTCTTTTGTGATACCAAAGGAAATTGGAGATTAGGAAAGAATTTAATGTATTGGCGAAGATGCAAATGGTCCCACATAAAGTTTGATTTTATGATATATCGCATGTTCCGTATTGTCTTGTAATGGTAGGTTAAGATGTGATATAACTTCTTATGCACCTAAACATTTGCTTTAGACTTCATGAGATGGACAAAGTCTAAAGTCTGATCAAATTGGAATGGTATTTTACAGCTTAGAGTTCATTTAAAAGGAACCTTTTATCCTCTTCCAGCACCCAATTTTAATGATAAGCAGGGATTAAAGTTACAGTCTTATGATTCATATGTCTGAAACCCGTAAGCATATTTATGAAATAGTCCCCCATAGACCAATGAAGATGTGAGAAGTTGTCTTTTCGTGGTGGGTTCTGAGAATTTTCACCTCATCTTTAGAAAACGCAGATATTGATCTTTGTGGTCTAGTGGTTGCTTAAAGTAGATATGGCTGGTTTCGCCAGATAATACAAAAAGTTTGAACCCGATGTTGAACTTGGCATGCCTTTAGGGAATTTTGTAACATCAGTAGAGATCGTCTCCGAAAGAAATCTGTTTCGGAAAAAATGGTTTACGATCCAAACAATGCTTGATATAATTTAGGGGGATTAGAAAATCTGAAATCAAGTCTTGCTTCCTGCTGCCCTATGGATTCCAGCGGTTGCCGACGGTAACGGAGAGACGAAATCCACCGAGTGTTTCCCTCTCTCCGCGGCTCCGAGTCACATTTCGGTAATCTATCGGGGGAGAATTAAGGTAGAATAAGGTAGAACAAATAACTGGAGTTGAATCCAACACCGTTTTTTATTTCGTCTTTCTTTGTGCTGAATGTTTCATGCAAGATTCCCTTTCCTCATTCTTAAGGGAGTGACATTCCTCTCTTTATCATGGCTAGTCTTGAATCTTCAGACCTCTTTTTGTCGACCCGAAGCTGAACAGACACCTTTAATCTTATGGAAACATTTGCATGAAATTTGGCCTCTGAGCTGAGTGGTTGCGGAGTGGCAGTTTCTTGGTTCAAGACCCAGGTGAAAAGAAATTTATCTCTGAAGGGTGGCATGATTTTTGTAAGAGAATGCATGCTCTGTCCTTTTACCAGTGATTGGGGAGCCACAGGTTCAGGGTTCAATACCTGATTGCGTTTTTATTCTGGTCAAGGGATAGAAAGAGGCTTGATTTAATTCCAATCAATCTAAAATGGATTGACTTAGCAAGAGAAGGACAACGCTGTTTCTGGTTGCAGAGCCACAGATCCTTGGTTCAATACTCGGGTGAACATTCTCTCAGAAGAGTGAAGGAGTTTGTGCGAACTAAAGCGACAGGTCGAGCAAAAGTTTATGATTGAGACATTATTTTCATCCTAGGAAGTGCCAATAAACACAAGTTGCAAATCTTTCAAACTTGAGTCCCCTGCAAGCCCAGGAATGTGGCCTGATTTGACCTTTTCTGTGCATTCCATTCAACGACCTTTATGTACATTCCACTGACCCTTTCAAATTCGTCATGTAGCTAGGGCAAATGTTCAGATCGCCCTTTGTGTATATTGAGCGCAGAGATGCCAACCGTTCCGGAAAATGCATTGTTGTGTACTTTCATATGAAGTCATAGCTTTTATCACAAGTGAACAGCCCAGTTTGGTTATTGTTGTGGTCACTATGTTCAGCTGTTGCATGAATCACATTTAAATTTTGACCTCATGCATATGCCAGAATGGTTGTCACCTCTGGGACTGGGAGTATTACGAAATATTCACAGAACCATGATATGTCCATAGTGCAAATATGGCCTTTCCCTTTTTTTAATCTGAATTTTTCATATTTTCCCCCAAGTTTTATTTTATTACTCTCAATTATGTTGGAATGTCGTATGGGTCTCCATCTCCACAGGGATAGGGCTAGTGCAAAATGGATTTCCCCAACAAGAAGACATTCCTCTCTTTTGTCCCTGGTCTCAAAGGATCATGGGGGAGGGGCAAGAAGTTTGGGGAATCTCAAAGAAAAATGTAGGGATTTGAGATGTCTTAACCCCTTGCAGTTGCTAATATTTGTCTCATTGCTTTTTGCTTTGATAATTATGGATTTTAAAATGTCATTGAAACATGAATGTGCTAGAATCAATTGTTTGATTGAAACAAATCGCCTGGCTTGGAACATAATTAGCTCCATTCCCAGCTTTTTCTTGGACTGAAGTAGTAGTATGTTCAAATATTGAATTTTTAATACACCAAACTCGGTATTCTGATTGCTGCAAGTCACCCGACCAGCCACTTTAATTTCAGCTCCCCTCCTCAAGTCCTAGTGTTACCTTTGCGGCTAGATATGATTTTGAACTTTATGGGACTATCGTATTTCAACCCGCAGGTCCCTCTCCTATTGCCACTGAGCGAGGGCGTCTAGGCCAGTCTAGTCTTGTCCCACAGACACCTTGTTTACCAAATTTGATGAGGAACATGTTGGTCAATGTTTCCAGCTTTGATTAAAGGGATTTGGGAGGGATAGGGGTATGTTTTGGGAAGATTCTGACCTCAAATGGTGACGTTCAAGTTCAAAACTCATGTAGCCATGAGAAATTTTTTGCCAATCATCTATCTATCAAGGGATGGTGGGCATACATCATGTTTCATAGAGCTGATCAGCACAAGCGGTGTCAATGCACCAACATGAAAAGCACTGCATGGGACTGCACATGAAGAAATGTTCCCATGTCTGTCCCCCAGTGCTGTGCCACATGAACCTTCCCCATGAGACAACGGCATACATTCCAGCCTCGTTCTACCAGCTGACATGACAAGAGAAGCACACACCACCTAGGCAGTACGCCCCCACCAACACCCCTTAACCTTGTTACGAGCGAACGTGCGGAAGGACCACAACAATTCCTTTCTCCTCCCCCTTCCTGGACGAAATCTGAAATGCGCTGTGTATGAGAAATGATATTGGATAGGTATGTGTGTGTTGGGCTATTGGAACATCTGTCATCTTTTTGTTACTGTTGAAGATTGAGGATATTTCTCTGATGTCTTTGTTTCAGAAGATTGAAGGTTCTTTGAAATATATTTGTACCCCTTCCTTGGCCCCCTTTACTCCATCTCTATCCCCTTCGAATCCTATCCTTTCACTTGAAGCACCTCCCCACCCCCTTTATTCCCTTTATACCCTCTTCATCACTCTATACCCCCCTCCCTCCCCCACCACTTACACCAATGCCCATTTAACATACCCCTTCCAAACTTGCCCCACCCCCAACATACCCCACCCCAACATAGTCCATCCCAACACACCCCATCCCAACTTCCCTTACCCCAACCCACAGGTATTGGATAGTTTAACCCCTGACCCTCCTCCCACCCCCATAGCCCATCCCCCAGGGTCTCCGCTCAAACAAGGGGAAGGTCAAAGGTCATCCATCGGTCACATGACCTGTGTGAAAGACGGATTTATTCCCCACACATTCCTGAGCTGGGGGCCCCCAGGTAGTGTAGTCACATTCGAATCATTTTCCTTTAGAATATATCCCAAAAGTCTGCGATTATTGCTCTGCAGTCAAGCCCGCTTGCATTGAAGGCTTGCATTGATGGATTACGGCTTTACCCAAAGGATTGCCAGAATTATGTCCCAAAGACGCGAGAATGACATACAAATGCTACACCCATCACGAATATGTCCATTCTTACAGGAAAAAGTATGTAATTTCTCTAGAAAATGTGCTTCACCATTATCATGATAGAGCATTTTGCCAAATATCACTCCATGGTTAAAAGTTTTACATTCAGACTCGAGCTGTACACAGATTTTAATGGCTGGGACTACATAAGCCTGAGCTATGCAGGACTATTAGGTCAGACACTACATTGTAATCGATCAGGATAAGTTTTTTATTCTAAGGTTATGTTGACAAAGTGCAGTTGATCTTTGCATTTCGATGGGAAATGCAAAGACAAAATAGAAGAGAGAATGTCCATAGGTCTGATTGGGTCCAAATCTCTCCAGGTTAAATCAAACACGACCAAAATCGGGATAACACACAACCACACACTCCCACATAAGAATCAACATGATCCAGATAAAAGAGATTATCTAAAGGTTTTTTTTTATAAGATTCAGAAAGACGTAATTCTGATCTTATGAACATCATTGCAAACTGACTGTAATCCCCCCCCCCCCAAAAAAAAAAAAAATCTGAATTATAGGATCTGGACATATTTGCCTGCAAAGTACCTGATTGACAATCAAAAGGTTGTTAACGTGCAATTGATACCTTCTTGCTCTGCAAATTACTATTCAAATAGAGCCTTTAAATTTAGAGCATTCTATCAGACTAGCTGTTGTGTTAGGTCCACCAAAGGATGTTCTGTCTGTTCGGCAATTTATGGACCAATCGTACTCGTAAAAGGGGCCTCTATAGGATCCGATACAGGGTTACACCAGCAGGTTATCTTTATTCGGTGCAACTATTGTGTAACTGACGAATAACGATCAGAGAGGGGGACAATCTCCTGAACTTTTCAACTCGTCCTTTTGTTTTGTCTTCCCTTTGGTCTGTGCGGAGTCATAACAAAGCCCAAATATTCATGTTGTAGTTGAACTTTGGATCATATTGGTGCTTAAGATTTGAGGGGGGTTTTATCGGTTGGTCGTAGAAGGGATACTTGACGTTTTATGCAACAGGTTGTCTAAAAAACATGTTGTTTTAGGATTTTTTTAAAATTTTCATTTGGGTCATTAAAGCGGAAGTAAACAAAAACAAGAATAACAGCATCCCACCTTCAAAATCAGGATTTTCTTCTTTTTTTCACCACTTTTTGGCCAGTGAGTTAACAAATGCAGGAATAGCAGCATTACACCTTCAAAATCATCATGTTGTATCAGGGTTTTCTTTCTTTTTTCACCATGTCCAGTGAATCATGAGTTAACAAAGCCAAAAATATCAGCATTACGCTAGTGATCTGGTTTTTTAAAACAAAATATTCAAAAGGAAGTGTGTCCTCCATAGGTTGTTTTACATCAAGAATTTTGTAGGCCAGGATGTGAAAAAAAAATAGGAGAGAATGCCCTTTGTTCAAATGACTTTCTGATCATGAAACAAACTTTTGTTTTGATTCCAGCGTGGAAGATAAGCGCCTCTCTGTTTTGACTTGCTAGTTTATTTTCACCACCGAGAGGATGTTATTTCTTCGTATCAAAATTCCATTTCCATATGAACTTTGTATTTAGATTGAAAAGAACAATATGTAGGAGGAATTTGCTGGCCAAAGTCAGGCTAGCATTCATGTATAAATGGATAGAATTTGTCAAAGATACATTGTTTGATGTTGGTTGCGATCCTTAGATATTGGTTGCGATTCTTCATTGGCTAGAAGTCGAGTACTTGCATTGCGTGGAGTTATTGATCAAAAACATTCATAGAAGATTTGACAAAGATACATTGTTCGATATTGGTCGGGATTCTTAGATATTGGTTGCGATTTTTCATTGGCTAGAACTTAAAAGTTGAGCACTTGCAATGTGTGGAGTTATTGATCAAAAACATTCATAGAAAATGATGACAAGACCGAGTATTTGCACTTTAAGAATGGGGGCAAGGGCGGGGGAGCTTAATCCCAAACTCGTGTGAACTTGGAAGACATTTTTGCGGTTAGTGCGGTCCCACCTATAGAGTTATGTGCCAAGGTCCGCTAGGAAAGCCACAATGTTCTTGATGATGCATACATCATTGGGAGAAGTCCCTTTGGAGTTAGACCACAAATGGAGTCCCGTGCAAACATTCTAGACCGCAAGATGAAGTCCCAAGTAAACATTGGGGATAAGGAGAGAGAAGGGATCATTAATGATGGTAGTAAAGAAATTAAATGGTTGGGAGGAGAATGGAAAAGAAGGTGGGATAATTAAAGAGGCTGAGAGATAGATTATGCAGAGAGAAAGATGATGCAGAAGTTCATAGAAGAGGGAGGGGAGAGAAGAGATGGGAGGGAAGGGAGAGAGGAGCAAGGAGGGGAGAGAGGGAGGGAAGGAAGAAGTCTGGAAAAAATAAGATTGAATTGGGAGAGAAGGAAAAGAGATAGGAGGGAGAACAAGAAAAAGAAGATCACACACATAGAAAAAGATGAGAAATAAAAGATGATGAGCTGAAAAATTGAAGGGGAGGAGATGTTGATGAGAAATAAGATATCACCGAAAAATTATGCAAACCTCTCGTAATTTGAACACCCCTAGTAAACCATCTCAAATTCTATCGCGGAGAAAGACAAAACACTGTGGGTCCTTCCCAGCCAAGTTTGTTGTCATCAGTATCCATGACAATAGCCAAAAGTATTGGGTTATCTCTCCCCTCCTGTCTAGCCTGTTGGGTGCGAGCGCTGTCGTCTGATTGGTGGATGAGGCCCACCTGACCTCCTGTTCACCCCTATTAGGATTCCTGTACATACCTGCACGTAGCAGTAGTTTCTGGGCTGGCAGTAGTTTCTGGGCTGGCGAAAGTTTTATCCTTTAACCTTGATGTCAAATTATCACTTCAAAACTTTGGGGTTAGTACAACCTTAAGGATATACCTGCACGTACAAGTAGTTTCTGGGGTGGTAAAGTTTTATCCTTTAGCCTTGATGTCAAATTATCACTTTAAACTTAGGGGTCTTATAGCCTTGCAGTTGCCCCCTTCCCCTGCCCCATTTGTGTGTTTGCATTTGGTATGGATGTTTCATAATGCAGCACGTTGTTCATTCATTGTATCTGAGAAATTGTTCAAAGTAAAAGAAAAAAGGGGGGGGGACATTATTACTTATTGTTATAGATTCCTTTTAAATGTATTAATTTAAAGCTGTTTACTCTTTTTAGTTTCAGCCTTACAAATGATTTCATGAAAGCTTTTGATTAACAAGGCCATTTTCTTTTCTTTTTCTTTTTCATCTTCAGGACTACCTCATCCTTGTTCGAGATCGCATGGAGACGCTCCTAAGCAAGAACCTCGTTCCCGGCTCTCCAACGAAGTCCAACGAGCACCCCGCTGTCGCAAAGACGCGGTCGATGGAGGAAGGCGACAAGCCCAGCACACCTACCGGAGTCGACGAGGTCGAAATTATTTCCATTCCAAACGGCCTCTGTTGACGGAGTCGCATGGAGTGTCTATAAGACGCAGATTGCTGAATATGAACGATGAAGCATCCGTTTCGCACAAGCATGTAACGGATGTAGTCGGTTTCAATGTATCTTACATCATGGAAGATGAACGTTCACACGTTCGGACACCGATAAGAAAAAGTGCAAATGATGGCCCTGCAGTGGACGAAGACGTCGACGCGGGCTATCACAAAAAAAAAAAAGAGAGAAAAAAATGTTAAAAAATGAAAACGGGTACCAGAAAAAGTTGAGGGGATGCTGTGCCTTATCTGTCGCAGGACTCTAGAGGGCAACATAGCTCGTAGAAACAGTTGTCAACAACATTGAAAGTTTACGGAACTGTCAACGACAAGAGAGCATTGTCCAAGGAAAACCCTGTTGCTATATCAGAGGAGATCTACCAAGTAAAACCAAGTACATCATTGCTTAAGAAGTTCTTCAGGCAAGAAACAGGACTAGATCTTACGAATTTCCATGACTTTTATTTCTTGGTAATATTTTGCCTCGATGGGGCACTTCCAACCTCCAACGTAAGAGGGTAGTTATAAAAAACTGGCAGCTGAGAT
The DNA here is from genome assembly GCA_036244855.1 of Temnopleurus reevesii. Lineage (NCBI taxonomy): Eukaryota > Metazoa > Echinodermata > Echinoidea > Temnopleuroida > Temnopleuridae > Temnopleurus > Temnopleurus reevesii. The sequence continues at coordinate 81,661 of BQKZ01000347.1, forward strand.
ATACACACATTCTATTCTATAACTACTCTCCAAAATTTCTGACATTTAGCAGAAAAAAAAAGAATAAAAACATTTTCTTTGTATTAACAGTATCTGCAATAAAAAATATTGTGCCTTTGACACGTTGAATGCATGAGCCAAACGAGTTTGTCTTGGATTCTTACAGAGAAGTTGAATATTTTGTTATTGAAATTTGGCTGTCACCGAAAGTGCCTTTATTTGTAATTGAAGTAGGCTTAGTTGCTACCAGACAGTCTTGTTAATCATTGAAACGTGAATATTACGATGAATTTTGATCTTGTTTACTTTGTTGAATTTTCTAAACGATTTAATTCATAGATATTTCATGACTAGGTAAACATTTTTTTTTTTATTGAACGCCAACCTCATTATTTTTTAAAGTGTTGATGAACATGTTGGGTATTGATTTTATAAAGATTTGTCACTCATCGATGTTCTTGCGTTGCCAATAGCAACGCAAACGTGCCGATAGCCCACATACTGGCTCTAAAAGATGTTAAACGATGTAGTAACAAAAAGTATAAAAGCAATAAATGTTGACTTCATCCTCATTGATTTTTATTGCAAATGCTGAATTGAAGTCCACTTTCCTCTTAATATATTATTTTCTGCAAGACAATAAGTTATTTAAATTGTTTCTTATCATAAGAGAACCTGAAAAAAACTTCTGTTTATTATTATTGTTGTTAAATTATAACCTGTTATTTTGATTTTTTTGAAAACTTATTTCTTATTTGCGTGCATGTGTGTATGGATGCGTATTGGAGTGTTTTTCTTAATTGTTATAATTTCATGCTTTACGAGAGGGACGTTTGAGATTTTCAAGAAGCTCTATGGATGAGCGTATTAATTATTTTCAGAAGTTGCTTTTGAGGAAATTGTTTCGACTTTTTTTATCAAACAACAAGACAGACCAAAATGAGTAAAAGGAGTTTTACATGTGCCATAGTTACAACAAAGAGAAAGCATTTTTGTGTTTTTAAGTGCCTTGATGTATTTTCTTCCATTAAAACAAAAGTGATTGAAATTGTCAGTTTTATGGACAATTCCTGATTATTACATCATTCCTAATGAATTCATGATTCCAGATCAAACCATTCTTTCTATAAAAAAAATCATTCCTTTCAATCATTCCTCAGATATTTGAACTAGAATTGAAAAAAAGGAGAATTCGTAATCCGTTAGATTTTTATCGTGTACAGACATTTATGTCATTAGATTTCGCATACAAATCAGAATGTTCAAATTTTGTAGAAAGTGTTTTGTTTTTTCTACCATTTTTCAAAATAATGTTCAGAAATGTTACCGTTCTTCCGATTAGGTCTAGTTAAATTTGTATTTGCAATTATGATGTTTAAATGTTGATTTTTTTAAAAATAACTTGCCCACTTTGATATCTGATGTAAGTGTTGAATTTATAGCAGTTCTGATTTTTTTATTGTCAATGAATCGGCTTTGCCTTGTCAAATTGGCAATTCCTTTCAATCATACGCGTAGTTGAAGACAAATCAAAAGCATCATGCTTCAGAGAAACTAGTGTTAATGATAAGTGCATTTTAATTAAGATTTTATCACTAAACTGCTATTGATTAAGCATTTACAGAATATTTTAAAAGAATAAATGAATTTGAAATTTTATATATGTAGTTGAGAATTGTATGAATATCTGTCAAAATAATGTTCACCCAGAAATTTTGTTAATTATGCGTCATTTTCATCAAAACGTTTTCCATAAACAACTGATGATCATAAACTCATTTCAAAATCATACAGTACTCGCCAGTATTACGAACTACAGTCAGTAGTAGCTGTGTTCCTTCCATTTTTAACTTGACCATTTATACATAAACAAAAAAAATAGTACTAGTTAAAAAAAGTTATGTGGTGTTTTTTGCAAAAATATTATCCAGTTTTGGTGTGTTTATAAAACCTTGTAGCTTTTTTTACATTTTATATAACTCAAATTTCAAAATTTTCATCGATTGTAATTTGTATACCTTTAGCCTGCTCTTCCAAATTTTTACTGGGTTTTGTACTAAAAATTGAGACATTGTTAACGTGTAGCGATTACATTTGAGGAGTAATTGGGCGTTTGAGGGGTTGAGTTTTGAGAATTTGCCTTGTTTAATCGAGTGCGAGAGTGCGAGTGAGTGTCTGTTTGAAACAAAGTTAATAGAAAGTGAGTTTGCTGTGTCCTAAATAATTAAACAAAATATATCTTTTCCAAAAGCAGTGTTTAAAATTATACCTATGTTGGGTGTTAAGACGCAGACTTCTGTAATTATTACTTCCAATTAAAATTGGGATAATTATTACTGGAGTGCGCTTCGAGATAACCCATAGATGATGTGAGTTTGGTTTCGTAAATTATGTATTTTGTGACTTTTCCAGACCTTTCACGGTTCCTCTACTATGTCTTGATTGTGTACCAGATATTCCGTTATGTATGTATGTACCCTTTATCCTTATTTTATTTTTTCAAAACTTTTACCTGAACTTTGGAAATTTTGTGAAGGGGTCGACGAACGAAACAGTAACCGATGAGCAAAGAGATACTATTATTTATCAACCGTTATGACTTAAGTACTTAAAAGTGAGATATTATTATATTGTGCACTAAAAATGCAAATCTTTTCAGTGTAATGTCGTTTGATTCTAAACAATCCATGTTAACTGTTATTTGTTAAGCCAAATCAACTAAGAGCATATTTGTCTGCTATGATGCAACAGTGTTGAATTGTACACGATCTTCCCGAGAGTTATTGTGATTACAAAATTGTTAATGTTCAAAATCTTCATGTCTTTTTAAAATTACAATTGGATGGTTTCAAATTTTTGAGCTCTGTGTTTTACGGAGTTTATTCATTATCAAGAATGTTTTAAAGACTTATACAGAATGAATTAATGTGATAGAGATATAATTCCTTAGAACTTTTAATGATTATTATACCTTGAATATGTATACACAGGAGAGAGGAGGCGGCTATAATCACAAAATTTACCGTAATAATTCTTTAAATCTTTCCTCATCTATCTCTTTCTCCTTTTCATGCACATACATGCGTTTTCGCTCTCTATCTTATATTTTCCATTACATACATTGGTGTGTCTATCAATGCCTGTATCTAACAGCCCTTTGTTTTTTTTTAATTTCTAGCCCATGTTTATTGCGTTTTTGAAGTGTAGTCTATATGGGTAACTTGTCAAAGAACTGTACCTTTTTTAGCATCTAAAAAATACTGTATCCAAAACATGAATGATCGTTAGCGGCATTTAGGTGATTATAAAAAGAGAGTTATTAAGCTTTTGTGTTGCGATGCTTGTTCATGTTTTGGAAACATTTGCATATGTGTGAAGAGTTGATTTTATCAATAGGTGGTGTTATAATTATTATTTTGTGAGAACTTCAGAGTGAGAAAAATACAATAAAAGAAAAAGTAAACCTCATTTTAATTTGTAGTTTGATTTGTATTCACTTGGTCTGTTGTTGAAGAATGATAATGATGGATTGGGGTGGTGATGATCATAAATATGATAATAGTGAAGATGATCGTCATGATGTTAGAGATGATGATCATAATGCATGTTCATGATAATGGTGTGATGGAATGGTGGTGAGGAGGATGATGATGAGGATCATGATGATGGTGAGGAGGATGATGATGATTATGATGGTTGTGATAATGGTTATGAAGAAGAAGATGATGATGATGATGGTGAGGAGGAGGGGGATGATGATTATGAGGGTTGTGATGATGGTTATGATGTTGGTGATGAAGAAGAAGCTGATGATGATGATGATGATGATGTTATGATGAAGATGAAGAAGCGCTTTGTATCCTCTGGAAAAGCACTGTATAAATTAAATTATTATTAAGAAGAAGATGATGGTGGTGATGGTGATGACAATCATGATGACAATGATGATGATAATGATGATGATAATGATGATGATGATGATGATAATGATGTTAATGATAATGATTATGATGATGATAATGATGGTGATGATGATAACGATGATGGTGATAATGATTATCATGATGGTTTTGATTATGATGATGATGATGATAATGATGGTGATGATGATAATGATGTTGATAATGATAATTGATAATGATGATTATGATGATGATAGTAATGATGGTAATAATGATTATGATGATGATTATGATGATGATAATGATGATGGTAATAATGATGATGATGATTATGATGGTGATGATGATGATGATAATGATGATGATGATGATGATGATGATGATGGTGGTGAGGAGGAGGATGATGATGATTATGAGGGTTGTGATGATGGTTATGATGTTGGTGATGAAGAAGAAGCTGCTGCTGCTGATGATGATGTAATGATGAAGAAGAAGAAGCGCTTTGTATCCTCTGGAAAGGCACTGTATAAATTCAATTATTATTAAGAAGAAGATGATGGTGGTGATGATGATGATAATCATGATGACGATGATGATGATGATGATAATGATGATAATGATGATAATGATGTTAATGATAATGATTATGATGATGGTAACAATGTTTATGATGATGATAATGATGTTGATAATGATAACGATGATGGTGATAATGATTATTATGATGGTGTTGATTATGATGATGATGATGATAATGATGGTGATGATGATAATGATGTTGTTGATAATGATAATTGATAATGATGATTATGATGATGATAATGATGATGGTGATAATGATGATGATTATTATGATGGTGATGATGATGATGATGATGATAATGATGATAATGATGATGATGATGATAATGAGGATAATGATGATGATGATTATGATGATGATGATTATGATGATAATGATGTAATGATGCAGAAGATGATGATGATGGTGATGCGGATGGTTATAATGGTGATGATGATGATGATTGTGATGATGGCAATGGTGCTGGTGATTATGATGATGTACGATAATAATGATGGTCGTAATGATGAAAGAGGAGAAATATAAATGGTGATGATGAGGATGATAGTGATGATGATATTATGATGATGGTGGTGGTGATTATGATGATGATGTAAGATTATAATGGTGGTTGTGATGGTGATAGGGGTGAAAATATAAATAGCTGTGTATGAGGATGATAGTGATGATGGTGTTCTGATGATGGTGGTGGTAATAATGAAGATGTTGGTGATGAAATTATGATGATGGTGGTGACGGTGATCATGAAAAGGATTATAATTATGATGATGGTTGTGATGGTGATGATGATGATGATGATGATGATTGTGGTAATCATAATCATTCATGATCATTCATGATCATTCACTCGCAAAGCACCCTTCAGCACGGGCACACATATCCAAAAGATGTCCCTATGGTGTTGAAACACCATTAACACTAAGGTGTTGAATCAACATTCAACACCATATATCGGACAGTAACATTGTAATTTAACACCGGTGTATTTTTTTTTCAGTGTAAATGTGTAACAGGGACTTGTGTTAAACTCCCAGGTCATTCACTTGCATTGCACCCTTCGGCAGGGGCACACAGGTATCGTGCAGACTCATCAAAGGACCCGCTCGAGCGCGATTCCTGAATTAATCGGGGCTTTGTTGTACCCCTATACCATTTTATCCCCATTTTGGGCAATTCTGGAGGTTTCTCCTCCTTTCTTCGTCTCTTTCATCTTTTTCGTTTTTGCCAGTTTACCACTTCAGTCTCGAACTTTGATACTTTCTTTGTATCGATTTTTGTCTTCCTTTCCTTTATCCCTTTTTCCTTTCTCTCTGTCTGTTACCCCCTTTTCCTACATTTTATTCAGTTTATTCCCGTCGCTCTCTATTTTTGCCTCTCGCACCTTTTCCTTCCGTAGTCCCATCCTCTTCCTCGATTTCATTCCGTGCCCCTTTCGATCTCCCTCTTTTCTCCCTCTCTCTCTCCCTCCCTCGCTCTCTGCCTTTCCCCTCTCGCTCTGTCTGTATGTATGTGCGCACACCCTCTCTTGTCCACCTGTCTGTCTTCTGTCTGTCTATATCTCTCTATATCTCTCCCTCTCACTGTCCTTGTATGTCTGTATGTATCACCCTCTATCTCCCCTTCTCTTTCCATATCTCAAATGTCTCTCACCCCCTCTCTCTCTCTCTCTCTCTCTCTCTTCCCCTGTCTCTCTCTCTCTCTCTCTCGCTCTCTCTCTCTCTCTATCTGCCTGCCCCCTTTCACTCCGTCTGTTTGTATGTATGCACACTCTCTCTTGTTTGTCTTTCTGTCTCTCTCTCTCCCCCCCCTCTCTCTCTCTCTCTCTCTCGTTATCTGTCAATATATGTGCGTATGTTTGTTCTCTGTCTGTTTGTCTCTAGTTCGCTCTCTCTCTCTCTTTCTCTCCCTACTATCTTTCTATCTGTCTATCCATCAGGCGAGGTAATCCTCGGCCCATTACCTATCCACGGTTCATAAGGCTTCTCATACCCTCACCTAGGGCGATTATCAAAAGAATAATTATTCTTCCAATCTACTGCACATATTCAGGTACAATTGAACACGAATTTATCCAGACAGTATTTGCTAAATTCATGACCCTAAATATGATGTGATGCCTTCACAGGAAACATAATTTCTATTCTGACCAAATTCTTATATTTTCCTAATCCATTACCGGGGATTTGTTTCACCAAGATAGGAAATACTTTAAGTACGACTTTAAGAATGACTGGTATCAGATCCTGCGCTGAATGCGTGTAATATTGTGTACCATTCTGCGCAAGAAGGGGTACCAGTCGACCATAAAGTCGTCTTTAAAGTCTTTCTTATCTTGGTGAAACACCACCTAGGAGTCTTCTGTTGATCTTGAGCCAACGTTTGCCTAACGAACGCGACTTCTAAGCTCTCCGGGAGATTTCCAAATTATTAACTTTGCGAGCGAGCAAAGCGAGTGATCACCAACATACACAGGGACTATGGAGATATAAGCAACGCGCAATGTTTGTATATGTAAATTCTTGATCACGAGATCCTAGGATTTAGCCATTCCAGATACGATTATTTGCAGGCTTACGAGGTGAAATAGAATTAGTTACACCCCAATTCTAATTCTAAATGTTTTCCTGTTTTGAATGATTGCTAAGGAGAGAGAGAGAGAGAGAGAGAGAGAGAGAGTGAGAGGAGGATATATTTACGAACTGAGAATGCATAAAAAGAGACGGGTGGGTATGGAGAGAAAGGCAAATAGAAATGGGGAAAGAAAAAAAAAGAAGAGAAAGAGAGAGAGAGAGAGAGAGAGAGAGAGAGAGAGGATGGAGGAGGGGAAGGGGGTCGAAAGGGAGTGGGGGAAAGGGAGGGAGTACGTAGACACGGTCCGAATCAATGGTTGAAGGCAAGAGAAAAAGAGAGAGGAAAATGGAAAGAGAAAGAGAGAGAGAGAGAGAAGGAAAGGGAGAAAGACAGGGCGAAAGATATATAGACAGCGATTGAGGTAGAAATAGAGAAAAGATGAGAAATATGGGAGAGAAAGAGAGAGAGAGGAAGGGGAGAAAGAGAGAACAAGTCAGAGAGAGAAAAAGAGAGACAGAGAGACAGAGAGGGAGAGAGGGAGAGAGAGAGAGAGAGAGAGAGGGAGAGAGAGAGAGAGAGAGAGAGAAAGGGAGAGAGAGAGAGGGCGAAAGATATATAGTGAGAAGAAGGGAATGTACAGAGGGGATGCGAACGACAGGACCTTTAAATGATAGCCACAATAACAACAACGTCAGAATCAACAGCGACAAAGAACTTCATGAAATGACAAAAAGACTATTGAATAACAAATTGTTGTTTTTAAAAAGATGTGCAAATGGTTCAAAGTTCGTCCAAAGTTTATTATCAGATGTTCCCCCTTTGTTGAATTGAACAGATCGGAAGTTAAGGTGTTTAAGAATAAAAATATTTGCTCATAAACTGATGGGACATAAATTATGCTGACACAAATATCTCGATTAGGAGAAAGATTTCACACGTATTATAGCCTATTTTAATCTAAAATGCCAAGCAACCGTTGATCATATGGAAATCTAGAGGAATGGACCAGCAACGGACAAGGGGCAAGATGAATGAATTCTCCGGCGGTATTGTGTGTGGAGTGTGAATTCGCCTTTATTTTTCACGTGAGGTGGTGTGTTGTTAAAGAAAACGACGCAATGCGATATTTTTGTTTCGCCATTTATTAGCAAATTCTATTCAAACAAATTATGAACATGCTCTAATATAATATTACTACTGCTAATAATGATAATGAACGGCTTTTATATAGCGCTTATCGATTCATGAGGATTCCATAAGCGCTATGTAATAGTAGCATTATTACCCTTGCTTTAGCCCGGCAGTTACCAGCGCGCTTGGCGTTTCAAGGAATAAATATTCCTACCAAGTAACCATTCACCTCACCTGGGTTGAGTGCAGCACAATGTGGATGAATTTCTTGCTGAAGGACATTTAATTGACATTTAAAGGTGCGTAATCATGTGATTTTTTTTTCACTACCGGTCACAAAATAATTTAATATTTGAAGCGCCGTCTCGCCCCAAACTGATCTCTATGTTTAATTTTGTCACCTTCGGCTAATGGAGGGACCAGTATGGAGATTGATTCCAGGAATGCTTGAATCAGGGTTGTGTTTCATCAAAGTTACGAACGACTCTAAGAAAGACTGGTTTACCTTAACGAGTGTAAAATGCATAAGATTTTCGATCATTCACCACAAGAACGGATACCAGTCGTGCGTAAATTCGTTCTTAGAGTCTTTCATAACTTGGTGAAACACCGCCCAGGGTTGTGTTTAATAAAGCTCTTCGTACATCTACGCACGGCTCTACAAAAGACTGGTGACCCTTTCTGATCCATGTACAATTCAGCGCCAGGAGTTATCACTGAGTGCAGGAAATGGTCACCAGTCGTTCGTAGAGTCGTGCGTAGTTTTATGAAACATAACCCAGATGACGCCTATGCACTTTCCAGGGGAAATACGACATTCAGTAATCAGAGGATTAGCTCTGTTATAAGCCCCGGTTACATTGGACCCCGGAAGCAACACGATTCACCCCGACTCTTTGTTAATTCACAGTTAACTGCATCAAAACAACGAGTCGGGAAGAATCGTGTTGCTTCCGGGGTCCTATGTGACCGGGGCCTCACCAATCAATGAAGGTATGGAGGTTAACCCACTATCTGTTTTAACCTGTCAGCCCCCATCCCCCTAAAAAGGATTGAATTCCCAAGAATTTGTTTTCTTTTAATTTCGAATTAATTATTATTTCTAGAACATATTTCATATAAGACTTAACATGTCGTAAAAGTAATATGCAGTTCTTAATTAGCACTAATTACCTCTGATAAACATGATAAAGGTCTCTAAGCGCTCCACAATCAATGCAGCATACACTGTATTTAGCAATATCAAATTGTGAGGCGCTTATGCATTTCAAGGAATATATATCTCCCAGATACCCATTCATCTCACCTGGGTTAAGTGCAGCACAGTGTGGATAAATTTCTTGCTGAAGGAAATTTACGTCATGGGTGAGACTCGAACCGCTGACCTCTGCATGAAAGGCGATGGTCAGAAGGGTTAAACCTTTTTTCCTTTAAGAAAAGGAGAGATAAGCTATTAACCCATAAACTGCTATAGTAGCAAATAGTGTGCGTCCGAAGTCTATGCGAATTTATACATAATCAAGGAGTCAATGAATTAAAACACAGATTGTCAATTTATAAACGCAACTTGTTTCTCTCGAAACCACTCCCATAAATCAAATCACGGATACAAATATGTTAATGCTGATGATCTAATGAAAAAATGAAATCCTGTTAAAAACGTGTGAAAGACATTCATCGCTCATCCCCGTTTTTCCTCGAAACATCAATAACCTCACCATGCAAAATGAAATGAAAAATACTTTGCTTGTCGTTCCTGTGAAATAAAAGATTTTAACAACGATATAATGAATCCGGGTAGAATGTAAGGTGTCTATATGGATACCATAAAGGGGGGAGGGGGGCTTTGGGGCATATAACTCTGGATGAAAATGAAAGGGCGCGAAATCTTAGTAACAAATGGCGCAAAATTTAAATTGGTGATTTTTTTTTTTTGCTTATTTGCTCGTTAGCTCCTCAAAGGGTGAAAAAGAAAAAAAAATCCATCGTAATGTAAAATACTAACTTTTTTTTCTTTTTTTTTAAAAGAAACGGAAAAGAATATTTTAAGCCAGTACCTATTCAACGTTTTGATGCCCCCTGCCCAGATAGACACCACGGACCCTACTTCATATCCACATGCCCCATAATATTTCCCCGTCCCTTGAATATCAATATCTAATATCTTATTCATCCTAAATGTATCTATCTCACATTCAAATAAAATATATAAAAAAAACTCACCTTTTATCATAACTTACGAACAATATCCCTTTTGATGCGCGCCCGAACAAAGGCCACGGAATAAAGCAAAAACGGTCCCGAAAAAAAGGCCTTTGAATAACCCGTCTGGGGGACACATATCTAACCCCTATACACCATACGCGTGACCCTCCAATACTAATCGTTACCCCTCTGTAGCTTCGATTGGTCCCCCCTTTTGTGGGTTCTTTTACCTTATATTTGAAGAGTCTACTTGCAAAAAGGGGTTATGTCCATTTTCAGGGCTTCAGAGAAAATGACAAACTCTGAGCTTGTTTGAAACCGAATCTACGAAAAATCAATATTGAATGTAAAAATATTTTCTTCGATTGGTTATCATAGATCCAGAAGTGTATTTCAAATTCACTGGGTAAGAAAAATCGTCTGAATTTTCACGAAGTGCCGATAGCCAGAGGGTATTGTTGAAAAAAATATGTTACAAGTCCATTGAAACCTGTCCTTCTATAGAATTATACACGCATTTCGATAGGATTCCCGTTGATTTGTTGCTATGTCGGGATTACTATGTCGTCATGCAACAACATCCTTTGTCTAATGTCACTTCATGAAAATACTATTTAAAAAAATTGAGATAATATTGATAACTCAGTTAGGGTTCACACTGAGAGCCGAAATCCTAAGGTTTCAGAAACTACGACAGTCCTATGGAAGCGCAAAGGCGAATTGTTCAACTCGCCAAGGCGCCTCTATTTGATCGAAAAGGAGGGAAGGCAACTTGTACAAACTCACATTGAGGCCTTTTTAAGAAGAGAATGCGAGAAGGCAACTTGTACTAACTCGCCTTGGCACCTTGACTCGGACGAGAAGGCAAGAAGGTGACTTTACAAACACGCCTTGGTGCCTTTGTTTAGGTTGAGAAGGACGAACAGACGACTTGTACTAACTCGCCTTGGCGCTTTGCTTAAGTTGAGAAGGCGAGAAGGCAACTTGTACAAACTCATATTGGGGCCTTAACTCCGACGAGAAGGTGAGAAGGCGACTTGTAAAAACTCGCCTTAGTGCCTTTGTTAAAGAAGAGAATGCGAAACGACGACTTGTACTAACTTGCCTTTATGCCTTGTTTAAATCGAGAATGCGAGAAGGCAACTTCTTCTAACTCGCCCTGGCACCTTGACTCAGACGAGAAGGTGAGAAGGCGACTTGCACAAACTTGCCTTGGCGCCTTGTTTAAGTTGAGAAGGCAAGAAGACGACTTATACTAACTCGCCCTGGCTCCTTGACTAGGATGAGAAGGTGAAAAGGCGACTTGTACTAACTCGCCTTGGCGCCTTAACTCCGACGAGAGGGTGAGAAGGCGACTTGTAGTAACTCGCCTTAGTGCCTTGTTTAAGTTGAGGAGGACGAAAAGACGACTTGTACCAACTCGCCTTGGCGCTATGATTCAGACGAGAAGGCGAGAAGGAGACTTTACAAACACGCCTTGGTGCCTTTGTTTAAGTTGAGAAGGACGAGAAGCCGACTTGTACCAACTCGCCTTTAGGTCTTTTTTTAAATCGAGAATGTGAGAAGGTAACTTGTACTAACTCGCCTTGGCGCTATGAATCGGACGAGAAGGTGAGAAGGCGACTTTACAAACACGCCTTGGTGCCTTTGTTTAAGTTAAGAAGGCGAGAAGACGACTTGTACTAACTCGCCCTGGCTCCTTGACTAGGATGAGAAGGTAAGAAGGCGACTTTACAAACACGCCTTGATGCCTTTGTTTAAGTTGAGGAGGACGAGAAGACGACTTGTACTAACTCGCCTTTAGGCCTTGTTTAAATCGAGAATACGAGGAGGTGACTTGTGCCAACTCGCCTTGGCGATATGATTCAGACGAGAAAGCAAGAAGGAGACTTTACAAACACGCCTTGGTGCCTTTGTTTAAGTTGAGAAGGCGAGAAGACGACTTATACTAACTCGCCCTGGCACCTTGACTAGGACGAGAAGGTGAGAAGGCTACTTGTAAAAACTCGCCTTGGCGCCTTGTTTAAGTTGAGAAGGCGAGATGGTGACTCGCACAAACTCGCCTTCGCGCTAGACGCGTAAATTTCCGTAAGACTGTCGTATTTTCAGAAACATTGAGATTTCGGCTTAGAGTCTGAGCCTAACTTCAAATTTGATTGAAAATCGATATAACTCCTTTTGCAAATGACTTCTTCATTTGCTAGTAACCAGTTATGAATGGACTAGAATCGAGGAGAGGTGGTCCCCCAAGAGAAGAAAATAAAGGATTTTTGCTCAGGGGCTTCTGCTGTTTAAACCCCCAAGAAGAAATACCACATCGATTCATTTTTTCTTTCTGTTTCACTTTTTTCCCGTGAATTATGAAAAGTATATCAATGGACATTAATCAAAGTCATAGATCATTGCATTTTACGAGCATTCCGACGCACATGATCTACTTACCTGTGACGATCTTAATTTTTTTTAGGGGGGGGGGGAGGTTGGGAGGCTGTCTCTTATACACATCTAGATGTGTATAAGAGACAGATGTATGCTATTGTTTTTGTTTTCATTAGATTGGACAAGGCTGTAGAAGACTTCACTCTATCGTGTGCAGGGTATTGTGTAGCAACCTATGTGCTTGGCATTGGTGATAGGCACAACGATAACATCATGGTCAAGGAATCGGGACAAGTAAGTCAACGATAAGCTTTCAACTTTAGGGTCCACACGCATAATT
>BQKZ01000347.1:111466-132439 GCA_036244855.1 Temnopleurus reevesii
TGAGGTCGATGGATAATTTGGCATAGACCCTAGAGCACTTGCGACAGGGAATGTCGCTTTGAACTGACTTGCCGTCGTTTCTCCGGTGACAAACTGCACCAGATCCTTAACCTGCGTGTGCGTCAACATGTGAACCTTCAGGGAGCTATTCTGCATGTAGCTCTTTCCACATATGACGCACGTGAACGGCCGAATCCCGGAATGCGAGCGGACGTGGGCACGGAAACTGCTCGGGTCGGTGAACCCCTTGGAGCAGAACTCACACGTGTAGCGATAGTCCCCGGTGTGGATCCGTTTGTGGATTCCCAGCGAGTCCTTGCGGGTGAAGCGCTTGGAGCAGACATCGCACTCGAAGGGTTTCGTTCCGCTGTGGACGCGGAGATGAGTCTTGAGATGCTCCTGGAGTCGGAAACTCTTCGGGCAGAGGTGGCAGCTGTAGGGCTTGGTCCCGGTATGAATCATCAGATGCGTCTGGAGGTAGCACTGCTGAGAGAACCGATGGTCGCAGTACTCGCATTTAAACGGTTTCATGCCCGTATGCAACTTGCGGTGCTTGTTCAGGTAGCGCTGATCTGCGAACGATTTATCACATATATCGCAAGGAAACGTTTTCTCTGTGCAGTGTACTGTCAAATGAGTCTTCAGATGGGTTTTCCGGTTGAATGCTTTAGGGCATTGATCGCATTTGAACGGCTTGTCCTCGCCATGGTTACGGATGTGCGATTTCAGTAGTTGGAACTTCGGGAATGTCGCCAAGCAGAGCTTACATCCAAAGGGCGTGACCGGACTGTGATAGACCATGTGTTTCTTCAACTGCTCGTTCTGCGCGAACGTCTTCTCGCACTGGTCGCAGCTGAACGGCCTCTCGTTGTTATGCGTTTTCATATGCGTCTTGAGTGTGTTCATAAGCGTGAAACTCTTCTCACAAACCTCGCACTGGTACCCCTTCACGTCCGAATGAGTCTTCAAATGACGCCTCAACCCTGCACGCTCCGAAAAAAACTTCCCGCACTCCTCGCAACGATGCAACGTCCCCATCCCGTGCGAGTGCATGTGCTGCTCCAATACCCGCGAATTCGCAAAACTTTCCGCGCATATATCGCATCTGAAACTCTCCTTTGCATTGTCCACACTAGCAATCCCCATGCAGCTATCGCAGAACAGATCCCTCTTGTTGCCATCGTCGTCGAACGCATCTGTGACGTACATCGTCTTCTTGCACTTCTTGCACAGTTCCATGGTGTAAAATTTCGTTGGAGGAATGACAACGTTAATATCAACGTCTGGTGGTCTATAGTCATCTTCCGTGCAATGTTTCCTCGGCCTTCCTCGTTTCCGACGGAAAGGGATCTGACTGACGGTGTTGGGATCAGTACCACCGCTGGAAAATCCTGCTGCATCTCCAGGTAGCTGCGTTTCTGCAGTGAAGGGTGTTGAGGGTTCTCCGTTGCCTCCACGAGCTAGTATACCAATGAAACAAAACAAATGTTTTAATTGATACTACTTATTCATAAAATATTGGTTATGTAAATTAGAGTCTTAACCCTCTGACTACTGGATTCTAGTTATAGGGAATATAGGGAATATGCGTTCCAGTAGTCAATCTTATAAAACAACAGTTGAAAGGTTCGATGAGTGAACCCCAGCAAAAATTGAAAATTAACACTTTGACCCATTGAATAAAAAAACCAGATATTCAGTGCAAAGAGTCTATGGGAATTACAGAATTCAGTAGTCAATGGGTTAACCATGCTGGATCCAAGCATGTTAATTGTTTTTTTTTGTCCTTTGGGAAAGTTAAGCACACTTCAAAGCTTTCAAATGGTGCTTTTTTGTGTTGTAAGTGACAGTGGTGTCAGATTATGGTGGACATGAGTATGCTATAAAAAGCACCCATTACCCAATGTACATTAAACTACTTTGTGAGCTGTAGTAAAAGTATTATCATAATTCAGTTTTTCAATGGCAAATTAGAGCATGTTCATAGTTTGTTTGATTAAAATCGATCAAGAAATGGCTTATCGCAAAATAAAAAATGATGCTGCGGTCTCCCTCCCTAGCACAACATGCTTCACGTACAAAATGAATCGAACTCACACACCACAGACAATACCACCGATTGCTCCGCCCATTCCGGGCAGACGCTCCCCTGTGCGAAAGCACTTAGCACACCGTAGGAATCATGGCTGATTGGCATGTTCGACGTAAATTAAAATACTCCAGAATAGGTACAATTTTCTCTCCTTATTTCATACACAGTTTTATTTATGTATGTACAGCAACTTGTGAATACATCAGCTCGTTTCACATCACTTTCTGTATCCCGACCATTACGAATCTATACCTTTAAAATCTTACGTATCTTGGATTGATAGGAAATATTGGCAAATCTCTATGCCAGTATCCACTTTTGCAATGATTCATGTACATGCAGTAAACAACAGGGGTAAACAATACAATGTGTCTAAGACAATTTACATATGAATAAACAAACACTACACAGACAGATACCAGCACAAACAAACACAAAAAAACAGCTGATAATTCTAAAAATTGTTTCAACAAGGGGGAAGGTATTTCCAGCATTAGATTTTACAATGAAAGACCATTTCTATAATGGCTATAACAACATAAGACACACACTACAAAACCCAGGGTTTTAACTAAACAATTATGTGTTTATAATTTGCAACCGCAGAAAAGTATTAGTACCAGCGCCAAATTAATCTTGGACTAATGAAATGCATGAAATGATTTTAGCAATCCTTTTCTTGTTAAAGCATCACACAGGGTACTCACACCAACAGACTGATCCCATCCTGCTCTCAAACTGCATCAACAAAGTTGTAACTATTACTGTCTTATTCCGGTTGAAATTTGATGTTTGAAGGTTCTTTGTCTCAATCTTAATTGTACAAATTCATTGATTATACATTAATTCAAAGTTCATACTTTGAATTCAAGATAATTCAGTTTGGCGGAAGGGTGGGATCAACCTGTAGGTGTGACTGCCCTGTGCCACCCTCTTAGCATAGACATATCAATGCTTAGCTCTCTATGCATGGTCTATGTTAGGGGGATAGTCAAGACTAAGCAAGAGGAAGACTGGCCATTTCATGTACAACGAACCAGTTCACTAATTGATGCAAAGTTTATGCATAAATCCAACACAAAGATTGTTCTTGACAACTCAAACCTTGTCTGAGGCTTGTTCGACATAGCAACTACAAATTCATGCAAACAGTTTTTTAATATTGTACTCAACTTGTTACTAACTGGTTTAAATAAATACCACATAACTATGTTTCTCAGATAGAAACATGTACAGTGAAACCTCTTTATAACGAGGTCCTTGGGACCATGAAAATTACCTTATTATATCAGGTTCCTCACTATATCAGGGTAAAAAACTATGAACTATAAAGAGCTGGGACCAATAAAATCACCTTGTTATAACAGGTATCTCGCTATAACCGACCTCTTTATAACGAGGTTCCACTGTATAAATTAAAATCAATCATTAAACTGGTATACAAGCCCCTGATTCCAATTATGTAATTGTTAAAAAATGATTTGGTGGTGACATCAATACCAATTTTATTCTATTTCAGTATCAGATAACAATCAATGTCATTCATTGCTGGTGTTGTTCTGATACTTTTCTTGAATAAAAAATAAATAAAAACGCCAGGTTGGTGTAAATAGGCCAGTTTACTAAGAATTAATGCACGTTTCTTGCCGACGACAATAGATACGTGGTATTCTTTAGACCGGATAGTAACTATCAAAGTACAATACTTGGAATCAAGTTTGCATACACTATCTGTTGCTATGTCGGGCAAGCCTCGGGCAAGCTTTCAGTCATCAAGAACAACCTTTGTGTAGAAAAATTGCATAAAATTTGCATCTATTAGTAAACCCGACGAATAAAAACCTCATGTTCAGTGGATAAAACCACACCTTGTCTCCATTCATCAAAGACACATCAATAATATAAACATACAATCAATGATATAAACAAGTTTGAGATCATTACTCATATAGCAGTATTTTGTGCTTTTATTACAGTCTTTACAACATAGAAAATGTACAGAATTTACAAAGAATATGTACATAGTCAAATAAAAAAAATATGAGTTAAAAACTGCATGCTCATATGACCAGGAGCAACAACAGAATGAATTATGCAAGGTTACAATACAATACAATATAAATTCTTTTATAGCACTCAATACAAAAGTATTTGGTTCCAGAGCGCTTTACAGTGTACATCAAAAGAAGAATACAGAAATGAAAGAAACTTATTGGTCAAACAGAAGAGTTTTTATGGCTCTCTTAAAAGTATCCAATGATGGCAGAAGGCGGACAGATTGAGGGATCTCATTCCAAAGAGAAGGTGCAAATTATTGAAATGAATTATCCCAAGCTTTATTGTGTGTTTTGGGGATGGTTATCAAATCGAATGTAAGCATAATCACTGCAAGTGCAGTGAAATCTTGTTGCTGGTGTTTTATTTTCGTTAATTTTGCAACCATGAATTCTCTGAAAATTTCACTCATTAGAATACCTATAGACTTGGGCACAATGATCTTTCAAAATTTGACAAAAAAAAAAGCTCATACCGGGTATGTAAATAAAATAGCACTGAGATTCAGTGAATTTGCTAAAATTTAGGCTTTCACAGAAATTCTCTCCATTGTCTTGTGTACTTTTTATCATTTCATTACATGTATCATTAAATAAATGATAAACAAAAAAATAAAGATTAATTTGTTCTCATAAATTATAATTCTAATTCGTAGTCATTCAGACAATTACTAATTCCCCGGATAAAACATTTGAAATATATGTTACTTAAATGCTACTTTCATAAAATAAGGGAGCTGGTCTGATTTCTGTAATCATTATATGACAAAAAAATGAATACAATTCACAAAATTCATTAAGAAAGTAAGTCTTGGAAGGTAGTGGAAAAGCCAAAGATCATCTGAAATGACCTTTTCAGGTTGCATTCTATATTTTTATTTAAGGTATCCCTAAACAGCTTATCATCACTGGAAATCTAGATGTTGTTGCAGACTTATTATTAATAAATATAGAAATTTTACTTGTGCAATTTTTGTATTGATATGACAATGAATATTTGCCTGAACAACAAATCAGATATTGTTTTCGAAATATACCCTAGATGAAATTTATAGCACTGTTAATAATGCCCCAGTCACAAAAAAGCCCGGAAGCAACACAATTCAACACTACTCTTTGTTCGGAGGGAATTAAATGGGAACTTGACAAAGATTAATGTTCAATCGTGTTGCTTCCGGGCTTATATGACCCCGTTTACACCGCCGGCCCAATTTTAGGCCGGCCTCGGGCCGGCCTAATTGCGGTACCGGGTCCCACGAAATTGGGCATTTACATCGACAAATCTAGGCCGGCCTAAATATCCCTACAAGTATTTTGATGGTTGATGATGTCATCTAATTGCCACTGATTTGCCCATTTTTTCAAATCTTTAGAAATTCACTTTTTTTTTAATTTCTTGTCCGATTTTCTTCAAACTTTTTTAGTTTTACTCACCAATCTTTTTCTGCTTCTGTTAAATAATTATTATTTTTGGGTAGACTCTTCTTTTAAAAAGATGAATATTAAGATCGCATTAACATTGCCAGATCAATTTCACAATGTTCTCACCCTTAAGACCACCGTTACAGTTCCTTTAAAAACTTCCCGGTGTCAAGAATCATATACGAGATAAATAATCGGATATTCCAATGTTGATAGTGCATGAACAACAATGGTAATATGACGTCATACCCCGCCAGCTAAGAGCGCGGGCTCGCTTTTGGTACCGTAATTGGGCCAGCGAGCGTTTACACCAAAAATCTCTTCAGAATATATTTATATACGTATAACTTTGAATAATCGTGGAGATATCTCCTGATGATGCAAAACAAATCAAGACAGCAAATGTACATTTTTACACTTCTCTCTCAAAAATATTTACATCTTTTACAATACAATGTCAAGTTGCTAATAACTATAGACAAATTGTGTTGCAAAACATTTCTCTATATTCCTAAAAAATACTTGCTTCAGCCTATGGTCTTTAACAATTATAGATTCATCAAATTCTTGAATCACTTATAAATTGGAAATGACCTCAGACAGGTTTGATGAATATGATCTATCATCTATTAAATACTATTTTCGAGATGCTAAAAGCTAATGCACATTACACGACTTTTAGTCGGACGACTATAAATAAGACAAAAAAAACCCCCCAAAATCTCAATACAAAATACTATAACAGGCTATAATACGTCTTCTCACGGCTAGATACTGGATACTTGAACTTGATGAAGTATCACATATAAAGTAAATCACCCTGAAACAAGTATCATAGCCTGTTTCAGTACAGTGAAACCTCTTTATAATGAGGTCCTTGGGACCATGAAAATTACCTTTTTTTTGCCGGTTCCTCACTATATCAGGGTGTAAAAAAAATATATAGAGAGCTGGGACCAATAAAATTACCTTGTTATAACAGGTATCTCGCTATATCAGACCTCTTTTTAACGAGGTTCCACTGTATTTGTTAAATTGGTCTTGAGGTCAAACTACTAAAAGTCGCGTAGTGTGCGGTGGCCTTATCAGTTCCAGAATATGCATGAAAATGGACTGAAGTGTGAATCACTAGACAGCTGAACCAAATATTATTTAGTGAAAGAAAGCATGATAACCATAGCCAATATACTTTCTCTTCTGACAAAATAATGATTTGGCTCAGCTGCTAGGTGATTCGCATTTCAACTTCCATCATGCATATTCCAAAACAATTGCCATCTGTGCGATTGGCAATCTCATTTTGATAGCTCAAAATTCATGTCAATCTAAATTTAGGATATCACCATACCTGTAGCCGTGAACATGAGACAGTGGAAATTAGCAACAATTGTCCTACAAATTAGTGATCTTCACATATCATACATTGAAATGAATCGTAAATATTTTGTCAAAATTAGTAATCTCTTGTGAATTTTATACAAAACATTACAAATTTATGCCAAAAATTAATAATAACTACTAAAAATTAGTAACAGTTGGCAGCTATGTATCACTAGAAATATCTCCAACAATTGTATTCACCATGATAGTTGAGTTACACTATGAGTTGCACTTTTACTTTCCGCTTTATATAATCTTTACAAGAGTTCACTCTTTATTTGAATATTTACAATCCAAGTATAAACATATATACAAGCATATCTATTTTTAATAGAAGAAACATTATCGCATTAAAATAGGAACAGTTCTCATGAGTTCCAAAGAGAGACAACCCAGAGCACTATTCACAATGGTTTTCTTGAAAAAAAATATTATCCATAAAAGTTTTAAACAATTGAATAATCAAAGTAGGGATTTAACCATTACTGTGCATCAAAGGTCCATAATTTTGACAATATATGTTGACTTGTAGTGATCTATGCTACCCTTACTATCACCCTTGTCCGTGAAAAAAGCTCCCAAATGTGTACCATACATTTTATTAAATTGTTCTTCATGTTATATTGAGGCAAGTTTGGGAACGTCCCTAAAATTCTCTTCATATGCAGATGGTGTATATGTCCTCATATACACCCATTTGCATTTGAATAGAATTTTTAGGGGCATTTGTGGAAATCTAACACTGGATTTAAACTATCTGACTCACCCTGATACATAGTAACAACAAAGAAGATGGAGATAAAGATAACTTTTCTTGTTTTTTTCTGTGGAAAAGAACAGACCAAGCAACATCTTATTGTGTGCCACTCCATCCAAATACCCTGCCGCCCAAGAGGACCTAACTGATCTAACCCTCAAAGGAAAAGAAGGCATCCAATAATATACTACTACTACTGATAATAATAATGGTGGCTACTTGTATAGCGCACAGGTCCACCTTATCGGTGCTCATGATGCTGAAAGTTTTACACTCACTATTACCCAACTTTAGCTGGCAACAGTTACGGCGCTCCGCATTACAAGGAATTTCTTCTTGCCGTTCCCATTTACAACACCTGGGTCTAGTGCAGCACTAAAATATATATCCCCTGATACATAATGCCTCAATGAGGAGAAGACTTGAATTACCCATGCATGTAAGAGGCGTAAATACTCAGTATTGAATGGTAACTGCCTTTAAATCCAAATTAACTTTGTTAGCCCATGCAGTTGCACCTCTATAATCTCCATCAAGTTGGTCCAGTATTCAGGAATGATCTTGTAAATAATCCTGCAGAGAAAAAAAAAAAAAAAAATATGGAATTACCACGTGTATCAACAACAATCTTGAAATCAATTCACCAGGGTTTTATTTCATAATGCTATTTTATATCTTTGCACCATTCTACAAATGACTGGTGACCCTTTCCTGCAGTCAATGATAACCCCTGTTGCTGAATGGCACCCGAGAGAGGGTCACCAGTCGTTTGTAGAATCATGTGTAGATCTACGAACAGCTTCATGGAACACAATCAACGTTTAGTAATAAAAAAATGTTAATCGTTATTATTACCATTATCATCACAAACAGGCTGAAAACTTCACAGAAAATCTAGAAAATCAAAATTCTTTCGGGAAAAGAGTCAGTGGTTTTATATACTACAAAAGAAACATTTGACCGGTGAATCTTTACAAAGAAGATCTGATATAGCGATAAGTATATTGCACGGATGCCAAACAAATACCATATTCTTCCTCTTTTTCATTTCGACGAGGGGAAAAAACTCAATAGACGTAAGTACTTGCCTAAAATGTAAAAACATTGACATAAATCCACCTATCCACTTTTAACTTTTTTTCAGTAGAAAGTACAGAAATGCAGTGTTTTGGTAAATACTGTAGCCCCATGAAATAGGACTTGGAATTGATGACAATTTTGTCATTAATATTAGGTCATCCATGCTACTAATTTGCTATCGTGCACTGTTCAAAATGTATTGACATGGTGTTGGTAAATAGAGTTGTCATCTGGGTTATGTTTCATCAAAGACTTTAAGAACAAGTTTACACATGACTGGTATCCCTTCTTGAGGTGATCTAAACAGGAATGTTAGGCATATTGCACTCGTTAACATAATCCAGTCTTTCTTAAAGTCGTGTGTAACTTTAAGAACAATTAGGTGAAACACCGCCGAGGGGTAAAGTTTTACGCAACAGTCTCCCACAGACAATTTCTTGTGCTGTCCACAAGGCAAGTCATAACCATGATGCATTCTCACCCATTAAGTTTTTGCAGAGCTGGTAGCAGGCGCTACAGTGGTGGCAGGTGCGATACTGGCTGTTGCGGTGCTTGTAGCGGTGCTCGACGGTGCCCCGGGTGGTTGCACAAACCCCTGTGGTGGCCCAGGATACATGTGAGGCGGTGCCGTAGGGTACATAGGAGGACCGGTCCCTGGCGCCGATGGTGGCCTGTAGTACCCATGACCCGGTGGGGGGGCACCATGGTAGTTATATCCGCCGCTGGGATCATACGGTGGTGCATGATGAGGTGCTGGTGGTGGTGGACCGGGGGGCCAGTAACCCACTGGGTATGGCGCCGCTGGTGGTGCCGTTGCCGGTGCCGCTGCTGACGCCGCCGCACCAGACTTTGAATGGTTTCTCACAACCAGCATAATGTCTGTTTTGACATCGTTCCATCGTTCTTCAGGAATCCGTCGCATGCTGCTGACGATGGTTCGGGCAAAATCGTTGAGTTCGGCTGAGTGAGGGGAGTCTGGGGCTGCAGGGGGCTGGATAGGACCCTTCTCAATGATTCTGGTACATATCTGAAACATAAAAACAAGATAATGAAATTACTATCAAAACATAATACCTACATAGAATTTCAAGACTACCATTGCTTCCAACACAAGTTTAGGAGTTCACATTAAATGTTAAACTAATTTCCACTATACCAGCTTGATGAGGTAAAAGAAGATTTTAATGACCTTTCTGACAGAAATAAGAGGGGTGGAACAGATAAAAAATTATTTGTATAGCATCATATCATACTTCTCTAATCATAGTAATGAATTAGAAGACTAAAAAAAAGGATCTAGGAATCATCAAAACACATATTCTTCCTCCAATCTCATTATGGGTCAGATGCATTGATCTGGATCCACGAAATACGTAGCACTTCTGGGAACCATATTCATACAAGGTACAGCTAGCCAGTTCTCATCCATCCCACTGTGTATGGCACTACCAACACCAGTTCTGCTGATGCCAAGTTTGGCAATGAGTGCAAAATTCAAACCTGTCGCCTCCTTAAACTCACCTTTTCAATCGTCTTGATGTCCTCCTTATCCAACTTCTTCTTCACGGGTGCTTTCACCTCCGGCGACGGCACCACACTCAAAGCCGGTGCCAAATTCATGCTCGGTGCCATATTCATACTCGGTGCCATATTCATAGTCGGTGCCATATTCATACTCGGTATCATGTTCATGCCGGGCATCGAGCTCACACCGATCATTGTTGGGATTTCTTCGCCCATACCATGGTACATGCCGCCGCCACCGGTACTGCCAGTGCTGGTACCAGGTTTGGTTGTGAATGGTGCCGGTGCCTGTGTAAGCGTCTCGAGCCGCATGTCTTGAAGGATGTCTTCGTCGCCAGCATCGGACGTGATGCTCTCAGGGAGGCTACCAGCGATGCTCCCCGCTTGGCTGCCAGTTGGTTTCATCAACTTTGACTGAAAAAATGAAGTATGTAGACATGTAAAATATCTCCTGAGAGGTAATTTTAAGACTGACTTGGTGAAACACCACCCAGGACGGTGTTTCACCAAATCATTCTTAAAGTTATGCATGACTTTAAGCTCGACTGGTATCAATTCTTGCGCTGAATGCGTGTACATTATGAATTATTACGCACAAGAAGGGATACCAGTCGAACTTAAAGTCGTTCTTATCTTGGTGAAACTTCACACATGATGGCGTTTCACCAAGTTACGAATGAATTTAAGAAAGACTTAACGCACGACTGATATCAGTTCTTGTGCTGAATGATCAAGAATCTTATGAGTATCGCACTTGTTGATACACTCCAGTCTTTCTTAAAGTCGTTCGTAACATTAAGAACGAGTTGGTAAAACAGTGCCGAGGGCTCAAGCTTAGCGGTGGCCTGGGTGCCATTGGCCAAATAAAATTCTGCATGGCCACTGACCTAAACATTTCAAATTGGCCATATCAGGTGGCCTGGCTGACCACTGAGAAATTATCACACATATCGTCCGTGTTTTCACGAAGTGACGGGAGCCAGAGGGCCTTGTAACACGAAATGAGTTGCAAATCTATTGAAACTTGGCGCTATGTGGTGATTTCTAGAGGGTCGTAGGTTCGAATCCTACCCATGGCGTCAATTTCCTTCAGCAACAAATTCATCCACATTGTGCTGCACTCAATCCAGGTGAGGTGAATGGGTTCCTGGCAGGAATATTTATTCTTTGAAATGCTAAGTGCGCAGTGAATGGCTGCCGGGCTAAAGCCAGGGTAATAATAATGTAAAGCGCCTTGAACACTCAGCAGAGTGGATACGTACGCTATATAAATTGCATCTATTATTATTATTCTTTGTCTTCATGCAACAGTACACTTTGGCTCCCGTCACTTTGTGAAAACAAGGACGATATGATAGGAATTAATTTTCTGCCTGTAGTCTAGGAGACCTGCCCACATGTATGCTCACGTGTATGCCTTGGATCGGCACTCCTGTACTAGTCTGCCAGAACAGACCCTTGGGTTTCGTTGTGCGCACACACAGAGAGTGATACAGGGTATGCATTGTGTGTCTGCATGCTCTCCCCGAGACTGAGGGTAGAGCAATGCTGTATGTGTGTGATGTAGTCACACAATATGCACACCCTGTATCATGATCTGCGCATGCACACACCGAAAGTCTAGGGTATGTACTTGCAAACTACTCCTGTACCGTGCCACACTTGAAAATTCAAATATTTCAGCTCAGATGGCTCGGCTGACAACCAGGAACACAGTGAAGGGCAAGCCCTCATCTGCTGCCATAGGGAAAGGAACTATGGATTTTTATCATGGACGTTATTGCATCAATCTTTTTACAGACTAAGGGGGTGTTGTTGAAAAGTTGCAATTGATCGCAAGTTGCAGTTGATCGTTGTTTCATGTGCATCTTGTTAAATGCATACACCGTGTGCAAATGAAAATCTGTGTTACAATTTGCAAACTTGCAATTGATTTTGAACAACACCTCCTAAGATCTATTTATATATTCATTTATATATTCATTTATATATTTACTTATTCATTAATTTATTCATTTATTTATCCATTTATTTATTTTTTTCAACAGGGTAGCCGATTCAACAAAAGTTAATCTTTCATGGGGACTTGAAAACAAAAAAAACCTCCTAAGTATATTAATATATACAACAATAAATTCAATTTAATGTATCATTGAAAAAAACAAAGTGAATTATTATAAAACTAAGCAATTCAATATGAAAATACATACTAAACGAAATAAAGCAGTACAGAATCGCATGGATAATTTTGCGGTGTTAATTTTTCGCAGTTGGTTAGTCAATGAACAGTTTTCGGGGTATTAAATTTGCAGATTCAATCCGTGATAAAAAGTATAATCTCCCGACGTGATAATAAAAATTTTCCGCTATATGGTAATTATCAGGGCTTGACTTTAGAGGGAGCCCGGTGGCAAATGGCTCCACCAAACTGCAAGGGGCTCCTTAAAAATTAGTTGAGGAGCCCGGCTGGCTCTCCAGGCTCTTTGATCAATGATTTCCACGAAATTACAAGGTACAACTGGGCTCCCCAACACTCATACAGGCTCCCTAAAAATAAGGGCAATTCCACATGGGAAAATGATCCAAAATGTAATTCCGTTACCACCGTTTTGTGACCAAAAAGAGGAAGTAAACATGTGACATCCTTTCATATGGTACAAAGGTACTAATGCCATCACCTGAAACACAAAATCTGTCAGATTTCCTATTTGTTTGGAGACCAGCGATGTATTATGAGTCAGTAACGGAATTACTTTCTGGTAATTCCGTTACCGAATCACAAAACCTCGCTGGTCTCCAAACAAAAAAGAAATCTTACAGATTTTGTGTTTCAGGTGATGGCCTTAGTACCTCTGCGCCATATAAAAGTATTCAGACTGACTAAGATAGTACAAGTATATAGCACAAAGGAATAAAATAAGAGCCAAAAAATTCTGATTTGTAATTCCGTTACCGTGGAATTGCCCTAAAGCGAAGGAGCCCAACTGGCTCCCTAAAGGAAAAGTAAAGATCAATCCCAGAATATATCACAAAAACTGTCTGTTTCTGTATCTAAAGAAACAAATTTATGCAGAATCTGTGGCTCGTATTCCGATAGCAAGGTTTAACTCAACCCAGGTCTAAGTCATTGTGATTTAGACTCTTGGTTTAACTTTTCAATAGCCCCCATGTCAATAACAATGTCTTAGGAGGTGTTGTTCAAAAGTTGTGATTTATCGCAAGTCGCAGTTGATCGGAACGCTCCAATCAAAATCTTTGGTTCATGCGCGTCTTGTTAAATGCGCATAAAGTGCGCAAATGAAAATGCGTGTAACAACTTGCAAAATTGCATTTGCAGATGATTTTGAACAACACCACATCCCGCATTAAGTTAAACCTTGCTATCGGAATACGGGCCTGTGAGTCTTATAATAGCATACCTTTCTACGTCTGCGATGCTTGATCCTGACAATGTGATCGGACAGAAAACTGAATGAATTCTTGATCCAAATCTCCCTATCTGTCAGCTTGTGGTCAGGCGGTCGCAAAGACGGGTTGCCCAACTTCCCGTAATACGTACGCATGTTGGTTAGCCAAGTGTGGAGTTGAAGAACTGTGAATTACATGAAAACTTAGGCTAATGAGTTAATCCATTAGTAACAGGCGATTGCATATAAAAGTCCCGTTACACACTAGAACGTGTAGCATTATTTCTGTCTGTCTTACAATTTACGGATGATATGAAAAAGTTCTGAACTTGTTCATAGTTTTCTTGGGAGGATTGTTTTGTTACGAACATAATGATTGTACATGTACCAAATTTATCATTTACAACCCCATGAGAAGGGTTATCATGGCTACAAAAGCGCATTGAAATGATGTTCAGATATTAGGCATTTTTTAATTCATGTGTAATCGACAAAATGTAAAGGATATTATTTCTGTTGCCAAATCATTCTAATATGATGTTCAAATTGTGATAAGGTTACTGAAATATAAAAATTAAATCAAATCAAATGTATTAATTCATATTATAACTCCTACAGTTAAAGGAGCCAGAAGATTTTATAAATCAATGGCAATTCATTATGTTTCAAGGGATAATTAACAGTAAGGCCACTATCTCATAGAACCCCGTAGGCAACATGATTCAACACGACTCTTTGTTCGGAGGCAGTTAACTGTTAGCTGAACAAAGAGTTGAGTTGAATCGTATTGCTTCCTGGCTTCTATGTGACTGGGAATAAGTTACATTTAAAAAATTGTAGAAAATTAAGGACTAATTCATAATAAAAGTTTGTGGAAAAATGAGTAAACTTACAAGAGCATATATTCCCCTCTTCGTCAACATACTCTCTGGCCTTTTTCTCCAGCATACGCCGTTTAACGTGAGCAAATCGAAACTCCTTACACCGCTTGTCGTAAAACCGAGGATTATCGCGGTACCACTCCGCCAGCTCCTTCTCTTGCTCGGGTGTGAAAAGAAAGGGGATCGTGTTTGGTCGACGCTTCTTC
The DNA here is from genome assembly GCA_036244855.1 of Temnopleurus reevesii. Taxonomy (NCBI): domain Eukaryota; kingdom Metazoa; phylum Echinodermata; class Echinoidea; order Temnopleuroida; family Temnopleuridae; genus Temnopleurus; species Temnopleurus reevesii. The sequence continues at coordinate 126,270 of BQKZ01000347.1, forward strand.
CGTCCTTGAGCGTTCATGAACGCCTCCAGTTGGTGCGGCTGCATCATCTCGTGCGGCAACACCAATCGAGGGAGCTGCGGCGGCCGTGGGGGCGGCAGCCCGATCGTTTGGTCGTGGAAGTCGGTTTCCTCATATGATTCATCCACCGGTCGGTAGTTGACGTCCTGGGAATGTTTCCGGAGACCGCTCCGTAACGGGGATTGCATCTTCTCCGCTTTTCGCGAGGATCGCAGGTCTGTGATGGTGATGGAGGTGTCGGATTAGCTCGGTGATTAAATCGCACTCGTGTCATCTCATCCGGAACACGTGACTAATAACGTGATAGAGTCGGGCTCAAGCGCAGGTTAAAGCGATAATCTTCTCGTAAAAAAAAAATAGCCAGTCTTCTTGTAAAATTTTCTTGATATGAATATATTTTGATTAGGTGTATTGTTCATATTCAGAAAAATACCCGTAAAGTGGAAACTCAGTATAACGAGAAGCTTGGGACCATCAAAAACAACTTGTTATAGCAGTCATCTCTTTTATATAGCAGTGTTAAAAAAGGTTGCACAAACTTTTACACGATGTTAGTACGTGCTACGGATGATATAACAGGAGTACTCAGACAATCTTATCACACATACAGACATACATACATACATGTAAACATATATTTACATTGCAAAAGTGGATTTCTGGCATAAGATTTCCTGATTTCAGAGATGTACTAATTCATGAGGCTTGTCGCAACGACAAATCAGTCGGAGCCGACTACTCCAATGAAATCCTTAGCTTTGATCAGATGAAAAGCATCAACTATGACCGTCGCTAAAGTTACTGTCAGAAAATGAGCACATGTTGATATGACAAGCATCATAAAATGTGTTCCATAAATCTACCAAAACATGAAAGTAACAAATTCACTGAAAATTGGTCTATGCAAACTGGCAACTCAAAAGCACATAACTTACAGTGTAAGTTGTAATTTAGAACCCTCCTTAATGATTTCAGGAAACACTGGAAATAAGTTTTTATGCTAAATTGAATGTCTAATTTAGGTAGCAACCACAAATAGATGAAGCTGGCAAGTAATGCTGATGAAAGTGGGCAACAGACTTTTTCCATGTACCACAAAGGTTCGACTCCGAGGAGCATAGCGTTCTACATGTCGCCCCATAGCCTAGGGACAGATGCACCCCACGGAGGTCTAAACTGTGGACACGGCACAAAGACGGGTACATGGCAGTACTGGCGTCCATGCTACACATAAATCGACCAGCCGCAGATTGGTTGGTCTATACAGAGTGGAGATTTCTGTGTTACACGTTTCACCAGAGCCTTGGGACAGGCAAGCCCCACATACATGTAGGACTAAACTGTGGACACGACTCATGCAAAGACAGGTACATGGCAGTAATGGCTTCCCGCTACACATAAATCGACCAGCCGCAAATTGGTTGGTCTATACAGAGTGGAGATCTTCATGTTACACGTCTCCCCAGAGCCTTGGGACAGATAAACCCCACACAGGACTAAACTGTTGATATGGCTGATGAACTCAAGATGGGAACATAGCAATAATGGTGGCTCCCCTACACATAACTTGATCATAGGATCTACACATATAGCTCTTGGTGAGATATTAGTCTACTTTGTGTCACCTCATTTGGTGGAAGCTATTAAAATACAGTCATTTTATACACATAATTTTTCATGGCAATCCACACTGATCTGGCATTTCCGGAGAAAATGGCTCAAAATGACTGTCTTTCATTTATATTTTTGTTCCTGTATTTGTTGGCATATAATGCAGATATCTTTGCATCAAACAGGTATTCCATGTATATGTATATGCAAGCAGTCAAGACATTCTCTTAATAACTGTTGTATTTCAGGTCTAACAGATAAGGGGCCTGTATGATAAAAGATGCAATTACACTTATGATAAATATTAATCATAAGTCAATGACATAAGGTGTACCAAAGAGATTTTAATTTTCAATTTATTGGATCTCTTTTATGTTACAGGCCCAAGAACTCTGAAAAGACCTACCGTAACAGTTAAGAACAGATATAGAACAGTGCAGTAGAATATATTAATATTGTTTCTGCGCTATATAAATATTATGTTATGGTATATGTTGTAATTGCAATTGTGCAACGTTGCATGTATTTATGAAATCATTCCGCTTCTACAAATACAGTTCCGACCCCTTCCAATTTCCAAATATTCTTGAATTTCCCCGGTTATTCTGTTGAAAACCATTAATTCAGGAGTATCATTGAAACAAAACTTGCATCTTTTTCTGTGCTAATGTATTAGCTACATTGCATTTATCATCTCAATTACAAAATCCTGAATAAGAATATTCATGAATATTTGGGATCAATTTCTTAGAAAAAAATTTTGTGGCCGAAACTAAAAGATGAAAAGTACCTCCTTGGAAAGGATCATAGCTTGCATAACCTTTTGAAATCCCAACAATTAGCAACATTTCCAGTGTGCCCCATACAGTGCAGTGCATTTGAAAAAGAGGAGGGGACTCGAAAAAAAAATGAGGATTCTCTTGGACAGCTTATACTTTTCTTTTTTAATTGTCTGCTCGCTAATGAAATCTGATCGCATTTTAATATTTGATGTTATATCCCCCCCCCCCCCCCCCCCCTCCTCCCCCCGTTTTTCCCTCTTCACCCTGGTGCCACTCTCCTAGTCTGCAAGCACATACCCTAAGCTTTCGGGTATGCATTGTGTGACTACATCACACACAGCACTGTTCTTTCCTACAATGCAGTGTGTCATGTCTTAGTGAAAGATTGCATACTCTGTATCATGCTCACACCGCAAGCCTGGGGTCTGTACTTGCAGACTACCACTCTTACACACATTTTATGTTTCACAGTTTATATCAAAATAATAGTATCTTTAACTTATAAGCCTTTGGGGTGTTGCTATAAAGTTGGAATTGATCAGAAATCAACTGCAAATCAATAGCAAATTGTTAAGTACATGTCCATTCGTGCATAATAAGTGTATGAATCAAGACACGTTTGAAACAATGATTTTGATTTGCACATTCCGATCAACTGCAACTTGTGATCAATTGCAACTTTTGTGATATAAGAATTTAAATGAAATTTAGAAAAAATAATCTTATTCACACTAAATAATCATATACAAAAACATCTAATGAATATAAAAAAGCATTTATTCGAGCCTAAAAGTCCTTCATTAAGACATTCTTAAACAGAAATTCATACAGTTTTTGTTTCACATAATACCTGAATGTACAATAATATTTACAACAAGTGAAAGAGTTTTATTGTTCTTAGAAAACTAGCTATACAAAAATGACTAAATGAGAAAGTTACTCCCACCAAAAGATGAGAAAGATGACTTGTAAGGTAACAGAAAGCATTGTAGATCAACCTATATTTAGTACCAAGATAACATTTCCATCTAAAGAGGTGTTGCTACAAATTAATGGCAAAGAGGCCATCATCATCAACAAATTAGTTGCGGTTTGAAGCTTACATGTACACTTTCATTCACGCAGAGTCTGTGCTTCAAACAAGACATGCGTGAAACAGGAATTTTGATTGGCGCATTTTGATCAACTTCAACTTTTCAACAATTGCAAGTTTGTAGCAACACCCCCTACGTCATTATATTTTGCAATGGAAATCAATAAATTTTCATTAGAATTCAAATACAGAAATCAACATAGCATAGGCATGTGTACAAAAGATCCAGTCATATAGAGGCCTGGAAGCAACACAATACCGCACAACTCTAGGTTAAGTTCACAGTAAACTGCCTCTGTACAAAGAGTTGTGTTGAGTCGCGTAGCTTCTAGGCTTCTAAGTGACTGGGCCTAAGATTCTAGAAGAGAATAGAAAAGATTGTATTTAGATCAACAAATGCAATAATCTTTTGGGAGAGTTAAATTCAAATTCATCTCATTTGCTCACAATGACTTCACACATAGTCAACTTGATTGACACAGCATGGCAGGTTTTGCATTTTGGGGGAAAAAATTACCAGAAAAAAAAATGAATAGCGATTCCTGCCTGGAGAGACATATTTTATGATTTTTCTGTGCAATTGACGATAATTGCTATGTATTACGAAAAAGATTTGTAATTCATATTTTGAAGTCAAAATGAATTTGAGCTTTTTGTCTATCAAATTTATATGTTGTCAATCAAAGTTCGCTCTGTGGCAACATTTAAGTACAAGTAGATTATTCAACATAAATACCTCCAAAAAGTTAGGAACCACTTTTCAATCGTTTCACTCCATTAAGGGCTCACTTTTCTGGGCCCGGTAACATAAAGGTTAGCGATTAATCGCTAATCTAATAGCGATTGATATCAATCGCTAGTCTATGGCAAATCATGTACTAAAGTTTGCAATTGATCGCAAAGTCAAATAGCGATTAATCGCAAACCTTTATGTTACGGGGCCCAGGAGGTGTAGTGAAGCGAGATATGTCATGCGACAACTAAAATCACTCACTCATGTGTGACCATTTCCTTATATTACAAAATGATATGCATATTCAATGATGGTCCCCAGGGTGCTACAAACCCACATGCCCAAATGCCATCAGGCAAGTAAATGAAATTGTCACTTGAAATTGTCAATTGTGACCATTTCCTTATATTACAAAATTATATACATATTCAATGATGGTCCCCAGGGCGCTACAAACCCACATGCCCAAATGCCATCGGGCGAGTAAATGAAATTATCACATGCCCAAATGCCATCGGGCAAGTAAATGAAATTGTCACCTGCCCAAATGGGAATGGTTTAATGTCCAAGAGTATAAATTATTGACTATCAATTCTGAGCTCTTTGTGAGAATCCAGTTGCAAGATACAGTGATACCTTGTTATAAAGAGGTTGGATATAGCAAGATACCTGTTATAACAAGGTGATTATTATTGGTCCCAGCTCTTTATGGTTCTTTGTTTTTTTTTACCCTGGTATAGTGAGGAACCCGATATAACAATGTACAGTCAAACCTCATTATAACGAGGTCCTTGGGACCAGAAAAATTATCTCTTTATATCAAAACCTTGTTATATCAGGGCAAAAATACAATAAAATACAAAGAGATGGGACAAGGAAAATTACCTTGTTATAACCAGATTTCGTTATATCAGTGCTCTTTATAACGAGGCTGCACTGTAATTTTCATGGTCCCAAGAACCTCATTATAAAGAGGTTTCACTGTATATCATTTGACCACCTTCACAGAAGGCAAAACCAAATTTAATGTTGCACATGTGTATGCAGCTGTTCTTATTTTCCTTCGTGTTTTGGGCAAGAGAAATTGATGTTTGGGCAAGTGATTTGAAAAACCACTTGTGGTGAAAAAATTCTTGTAGCACCCTGGTCCCTCACACTTTTTTTAGCAGTAAATAGAAAATAAAAAAATATCAGCCAGGTTTCTAGAAGAAAATGGCAATACATATATAAACCTTGTGTAGTTTTCAACTCATTCAACATTTTCTACAATAACATGATCATCATCAATATAACTAGACTTACAACTTAATCAGATATCAGATAAAAATAGAATTCATTGTCGATATCTAGCCCTAGTTCCAAGAAAAAAAATGCTTACTTGGCATTGTTTGAACTCTAAAATGGCCCAATATCTAACATTAATTACTTGCATCCGTCTTCAGATTATGCATTTTCAACCACTCTTGTGTGCCTTCCTCGTCGATATTAACTCATTTTGTGAATGAATGTGAAAAATTTGAAAATGATGGCCACAGCTTTAGGGAAGTAAACAAGACCGCTTGCCACAGGTGACTATGTGCACCCACAGACTTTCACTTATTTGATCATAGTCAGAATTTCACTTATCCAGAATACGCACGAGGATAGAGGCGCCGTGGTGTAGTGGTCATGACTCTCGCCTTTCAACCAGAGGGTCGTAGGTTCGAGTCCCACCAATGGCGTTACTTTCCTTCAGCAAGAAATTCATCCACTTTGTGCTGCACTCAACCCAGGTGAGGTGAATGGGTACCTGGTAGGAATATTTTTTCCTTGAAACGCCAAGTGCGCTAATAAAGTGGCTGCCGAGCTAAAGCCAGGGTAACAATACTGCAATTGTAGAGCGCTTAGAGAATTCTTCATAAAGAGTTGATAACCGCTCTATAAAAGCCGTTCA
>BQKZ01000348.1:0-16163 GCA_036244855.1 Temnopleurus reevesii
TTCTAATTAATTTTCAGAAAACACATTTTAAGGCTCTACAAAGGAGACAGGCAGTTTCTTCCAGATGCCTCTCTCAACTCAGCCAAGAGTATGGTAAGAATTTGACCATATCTCCTATCACATTATTTTCAATTTTCATTTCAGTTCAGTAACTCTTTGTTTTTTACATTTACAATCAAACCCAATCCAACTCTTGATAGCTTGTGATATAGATTGGCAGAACTTTGAGCGAAATTTACTTTAAATTAAATCATTATAAATAAAATGATTCGTATATTGAAATGGCAATTTTACAACCATAAGTTATTTTTTTTTATCTTGACAGACTGGAAGCTTGCAATATTGTGGATTTCAAATCGCGTATTATCTTTCAGGTGAGCATTGAAATTGCCTTTTAGCAATGTTTTATCCTTTCTTTTTTAATTGCCTGCTAGGCAAGTACACGTATAAGATTTTTCGTTATGTTGTTGCTGAAACGTAAAGCAATTTGCAATGATTGTGATAAACTACCTGGGAAAATCTTACGCTATATGGATGACGTTTTTTTTTATATTACGTCATTATATGTACGTGACAAAATTATTGAACGAATAGAGATGAATGTTGTACAGATAGGTATATAGCTCAGTGGTAGTTGCATTTAGGGCCGATCAAGAGGTCCTCGGTTCAAATCCGGACCCCGGCCGCCTGAACGATTAACTACTCACTTTTTATGGTAATGTTTGCGCGGTCTTACACCTCCTATGATAACATTTTCGATGAATATCGGTAAATACGGAAAAATATAATTAGCGAATCAATAAACATTCAACATTTGTGAATAATTTCTTCTGCAATGTGGGATGTATTTCATTCTTGACATTTAATTAATATCGATTCCATAATGTAAATTCATGAAGTGATCAAGATGTGCCCTATTAAAAGCTACTCCTTGCCATGATGTATTTTCTACGGGAAGGTGGTGATGTAACATGGCTCGGACTTTGTTTGCAGATAGAAACATGTAAATTAACATATTCTCAACAATTTCAATCATTCACAAGCTAATACTAGATATCATTTCATATTGTTTTTTTTTTTAGGTTACGTCATAATGAATCTGACATCGTTCCTATTCATCTACATCATAAGCGGTGCGGTAGTGATCCCTCTAATGAAGGACGCATGGGAGTACATCAATGGATTCCTCAATGTAGTCGTGTAAGAGTAACTTTTTTACACCTCTGAGGTCATAAAAAAGTATGTCCTGCTTTCATGAAATTTCAAAGACGTACGCCCCGTGAGTATACAGAGGGAATATGCCTGACCAACTTTCGGCTAGCGCCCGACGTACGAATGCCTCACCGTTACCTTAGTGTCGTTTGTCCGTATTTTGACGTTAACTGAGAGTATTCCAAGTTTCATAAATGCCAGGCGTTGGCTATGAACTATGCAATCCAAGATTCCAAGATATTCCAAGATCCCAAAAGATAAGGACTGTTTCATTTCCCCCTTCAATTGCATGACCAAAATTGCAAACAGAAACTTGATTGAAAATAGTTTACCAAAACAGTGTATTAACTAATTAATGGTATACCGTATGTTTATCAATCTAACAAGCTAAAGACTGACCCACACCTTTGCGTTTTTAGCCTGCGTCGGCCCAGCGTTTTTTTTTTTTTAATTAAAACGCTCCCTTGATGCACAAAGACACATGTCATACGATGGACTGACGCTCGTCGTACGCTCGTCGAGCGCAAGCCGAATGTCAGTCTGCCGTCTGATCTGCATATGCTGTGCGTTCAGGGAGTGATTTCAATTAAAAAAGGACGGTAGGCCGACGCAGGCTAAAAANGAGCGAAATTTACTTTAAATTAAATCATTATAAATAAAATGATTCGTATATTGAAATGGCAATTTTACAACCATAAGTTATTTTTTTTTATCTTGACAGACTGGAAGCTTGCAATATTGTGGATTTCAAATCGCGTATTATCTTTCAGGTGAGCATTGAAATTGCCTTTTAGCAATGTTTTATCCTTTCTTTTTTAATTGCCTGCTAGGCAAGTACACGTATAAGATTTTTCGTTATGTTGTTGCTGAAACGTAAAGCAATTTGCAATGATTGTGATAAACTACCTGGGAAAATCTTACGCTATATGGATGACGTTTTTTTTTATATTACGTCATTATATGTACGTGACAAAATTATTGAACGAATAGAGATGAATGTTGTACAGATAGGTATATAGCTCAGTGGTAGTTGCATTTAGGGCCGATCAAGAGGTCCTCGGTTCAAATCCGGACCCCGGCCGCCTGAACGATTAACTACTCACTTTTTATGGTAATGTTTGCGCGGTCTTACACCTCCTATGATAACATTTTCGATGAATATCGGTAAATACGGAAAAATATAATTAGCGAATCAATAAACATTCAACATTTGTGAATAATTTCTTCTGCAATGTGGGATGTATTTCATTCTTGACATTTAATTAATATCGATTCCATAATGTAAATTCATGAAGTGATCAAGATGTGCCCTATTAAAAGCTACTCCTTGCCATGATGTATTTTCTACGGGAAGGTGGTGATGTAACATGGCTCGGACTTTGTTTGCAGATAGAAACATGTAAATTAACATATTCTCAACAATTTCAATCATTCACAAGCTAATACTAGATATCATTTCATATTGTTTTTTTTTTTAGGTTACGTCATAATGAATCTGACATCGTTCCTATTCATCTACATCATAAGCGGTGCGGTAGTGATCCCTCTAATGAAGGACGCATGGGAGTACATCAATGGATTCCTCAATGTAGTCGTGTAAGAGTAACTTTTTTACACCTCTGAGGTCATAAAAAAGTATGTCCTGCTTTCATGAAATTTCAAAGACGTACGCCCCGTGAGTATACAGAGGGAATATGCCTGACCAACTTTCGGCTAGCGCCCGACGTACGAATGCCTCACCGTTACCTTAGTGTCGTTTGTCCGTATTTTGACGTTAACTGAGAGTATTCCAAGTTTCATAAATGCCAGGCGTTGGCTATGAACTATGCAATCCAAGATTCCAAGATATTCCAAGATCCCAAAAGATAAGGACTGTTTCATTTCCCCCTTCAATTGCATGACCAAAATTGCAAACAGAAACTTGATTGAAAATAGTTTACCAAAACAGTGTATTAACTAATTAATGGTATACCGTATGTTTATCAATCTAACAAGCTAAAGACTGACCCACACCTTTGCGTTTTTAGCCTGCGTCGGCCCAGCGTTTTTTTTTTTTTAATTAAAACGCTCCCTTGATGCACAAAGACACATGTCATACGATGGACTGACGCTCGTCGTACGCTCGTCGAGCGCAAGCCGAATGTCAGTCTGCCGTCTGATCTGCATATGCTGTGCGTTCAGGGAGTGATTTCAATTAAAAAAGGACGGTAGGCCGACGCAGGCTAAAACCGCAAAGGTGTGAGTCGGCCCTAACATTGACGTTTGTAACAAAAAAAAAAGAGAAAAAAGAATACAATCTATCATGATCTACTCAATAAAATTAATATAGCTACATCAACTTTTCCTCTGTTCTTACTTTACTGATGCAATTTTAGACCATAAACAGTAATCTCTAAAATGAAACAAAACACGACGATGAGAAAGAACAGATATGACATGTCGTTATAAAATTTGGAAAGTGGGGGAAACCAATATGCCGCCAGATTGCTTTTATCAAACAAATATTACCGATATCAAGATAGTATTCTTCTACAATCGCTTCACTTCCCTAAATGCCGACTTACACCTATGCGTTTTTAGCCTGCGTCGGACCAGCGTTTTTGGAAATTAAAAACGCTCCCTTGATGTTGACGGACAAAGACGCAGGTCAAACGATGGACTGACGCTAGGCGTACGCTCATTGAGCGTAAGCGTAACGTCAGTCCATCGTCTGATCTGCGTATGCTGTGCGTCCAGGGAGCGTTTTTTAATTTCCAAAAAAAAAAAACTGTTTCGGCGCAGGCTAAAACTCACGGTGACTCAAGGTGTGAGTCAGCCTTAAAATCAGCAAAAGAACACCGGTCCACTTGTTGCATATACATTTGCTGTAGAATATGTACCCTCTACAAAGTGTGTGAAAAAGTGAGTTTTTTAATTTAAAAAGGTGAAATTTTGGTTAATTTTGCGTGTTATTTTTAACCCGAATCGCACTCAAAATAAATTTTGCTATTTTTGGTAGATTAACTCGTCTTCGAGTGCACATTTTTATAAAGTATTTTTTCTTTCTTTGTGTTCCATCAGGCCATTGTTCGTTGTTGCCTTCCTTGTGTTTGGGAGTCAACCTATCCTGGCCAAGCGAGTCTTTCTACAGCCAAAGCTTAATCAGAATGATAAAGATAAACCATTAGCACTTCAGCACAGGTAAGACATAGGGGCTCATACAATCACAAGGTTTTCATTTAATACTGATTTGGAATCCTTATAAAGGGATAAAGGGCTACAACGAAACTGTGTATACTGATTATAATCTGGTATAATTCGAATAAAAGAGGTGTATTTTGAATGAGTAGCTGCAATAGAAAGAGATGTTATATTTTGTTTAAGTGAAAGGTGAATTCTGAAATCTAAAGTTCATTACATAAATACCTACACAAATGTTATCTATTTATCTTAGTTTCCCATACTATCTTTTTTTCAATTAATCACGATTTTCTGTCATTTAGTTGGATATTTTGTAACGACAAGAAATCCGTTAAGTTTTGTTATGTGATAAAGTTTTGTTATGTGATTAAGTTTTGTTATGTGTCTCCAGCAATGTTTGGTCAAGTAATTGGTTTTTTACTTTGTCATTTCTTGTGTTCTTTTCAGAGATTTCTATCACATCTTCTCCTATTTCTTGGTGTTCCTGAACGTGCTGGTTGGGATGCTATCATGTGTGATCCGTATCTTGACTGGTCTCTTCGTCGGTATCTTCCTCCTGTGTCGAATTGATCGTCCTATCTTGATGAGGGGATATGAACATCTAGATCAATGTAAGATGTGGTCCTATTTGATGCATCAATTATCCTGTTAATCTCCACCCTCCTGCTCACTATCATCATCATCATCATCATCATCATCATCATCACCATTACCATCATCATCACCATCATCATAACCATCATCATAACCATCATCATCATCATCATCATCATCATCATCATCATCCCCATCATCATCATCATCATCATCATCACCATCTCTGACCGTCATCACCATCACCATCATCATCACCAACATTACCATTATCACCTTCAACATCATCATAACCATTATCATCATACACATCCTCTTCCCCCTCCTGCTCTTCTTCCTCCTCCTCCTCCTCCTCATTCTCTTCCTCCTTCTTCTCCTCCTCATCACCATCACCACCACCACCGACACCATCATCACCACCATACTGGATCTTATCCGTTACTTTTATCATGTATAACAACAGATGGAAATAATTAGGACAATAATTTAAAAAAGGATGTTATAACGAAATAGCAGATTGATATAGATATAACTTGTTCTGTTAAAAAAGGTCTAAATTAAACTTGATTTTAAATCTATTGGACTTAAAATAAGTTATATAGACTACTAATACAAACTTTATAATTCAGAAGGATAACTTGGTCGTTTTTATGTTTGGTTTTCCATCCTACCAGCCTACCAAGCCTACATCGGGAACCTGAACATGATCAACGCCCACAGCCACCCGGTGGTGGTCGTGTTCTGTCAGGTACTCGTCAATCGGATCATCAGCCGAAAGAGAGCTAAGCTAGGTCGGAGCAGAACTGGTACCAACTCGGACATGACCGCCTCATACAGCTTCGTAGAGCACGATATAGGTACGTTACTGACGACTTTTAGGACAGGAACAGGCACCTGCCAAGCTATACTATATATATCGATCAAAATATTATATTTGATTTTTCGCTTACTTTGATTTGTAATGGATGAACAAATAAATTACACCGCCATTAATACATTATTTACCTGTTGAGAAGCCTACTTATATGAGAAGATAACTTCTGTGGACGATGTTAAATTGATTGTTTGATGTGATAAAATGATCATTTGCTTGACAAGGTAGGTTATCTTGATAGAATTATGTAGGTTAATATCATTTCAAATACATGGTTCACAGCAATCTACAGCTTCTTTCATCATCCGTAAAAATAAGACAAAGTCAGGTGAGGGAGATATTGGTGATATAATACCCCATTTTGTTATAATCGTGATATTCTGTTAAACAATTTCAACCGAGATCATGAATAAATTAAGCTCAATTAATGCTTTCTACTATATAATTATTTCGCCATCTCACGCATGAATGCATGCCTTCCCAAATCATGCTTTTCTGTATTTTCTTTATCTTTCTTTTCAATTGTTTTCTTTGTGATGTCATTGTGTTTGCATGTAGAGCTTCCTAATTCAAAGCCAATATCTCAAGGTGTTGTCAACTATGGCAGTGTGAGAAACAGCTCCAACGCAATGAGCAGTAAGTTCTCTTTTATATGTGTGACAGTCTTCAAGTTCACAATGACGTCACAATGTAAAGCATTATGACAACACTACTAATGCATCATACTTAAGTCACAACAGTCAAATCAACATGCTCAATCCGACCATAGTACTTCATTAGAATTGTCACAAGGCGATGGCGCGCTGAAGTCAAGTTAACGATGTGACTAAAGTAAATTGATTCTTCATCTATCATGCAGCCATGAGTCCATTTCCCACCATACTCTAGCAATTATAAGACTCATCACTTGTTCTCATCTGCTCGTTTCACATTGTAATTACACCCATTTCGGACTTCCAACGTTCAGTTGCTCACGTTCACTATCTTGCTAATCTGGGGTCTTTGAATCGCACTGGAAATGGAAAGGGCATATGCTCAGCTTTGCCATTGATATTATTTTATGTTGTTTTGTTATTTGTTTTCATTTAGTCTAATTCAATATTAGTCCCAGGACTGAAACATGTCAGGTTCATCTAAATAGTCAAATATAATCATCGTCACACTATAGCATAAAACGAGGTGACGAATTAACTAAAACGGAGGCGTAGTGGGGTTGGGGTTCTGGGGTTCTTGCCTTTCAACTAGAGGGTCGTAGGTTCAAATCCCATGCACCCATTGCGTTAATCTTCTTCAGCAAGAAATTCATCCACATTGTGCTGTACTCAACCCAGGTGAAATGAATAGGTACCTGATAGGAATTCATTCCTTGAAAAAGCTCATGCGCCCAATAGCTGCGCTGCTAAAGCCATGGTAATAATGCTGCAATTGTAGAGTGCTTAGGAAATTTTCATGAAGAGCTGATAGGCGCTATATAAAAGCCGTTCATTTCATTACTAACAATGTATACATCTAATACACTGAAAGATAATTTGCAGCACTATAGGGTCGAATTTATATTGCTTATGAATAATAGAATGTATTAGTTTAGTATAATGTATTTCAAGCCCTCGGGTACGGTATGTGTATTTTTCAAAGTATCAAATATTCATCGATAAAGTTGGTGCCTTTCTGTTCGCTGAAACAGAGGAATTCAAAAGCTTTCAATATAAAAACATCATGAATGAACAGCGAGAGAAAATTGCAACTTCAATATCCTCGAAATTTGATTGACTTATTAATCTGAAATACATTTAGAGTATCAAAGAGAGCTTCATAATGGCGACTACTTGTAAAGCGCACAGGTCCACCTTATCGGTGCTCATGGCGCTGAAAGCTTTACACTCATCATTTATTATAAAATCACTTGCATATAAGCTTCATGACATTGACGAGTATGATAAGTATTTCAAACTTCTGTGAAAAGCATAAATATTTCAGAAAAGCCTAATTCGCAAAGCAAATTATTTATGGGAGCCTTTTTGTACTAACCTCCTTTCATTACATTTCAATAAAACGTAGGATCCGCTTTTATTTCTCATGTAACAAATCAATCAAAGGACATCTTGTCACGCTCATCAATGAAATCAATTTGATTCTATAAAAAGTTACACAACGATTACTTTTTGATGAATGTATAAGTCATTCACAACATTTGAATGAAAAAAAATTTGTATTTCGAATTCTTTTGCCGAAAGATATGTACGGGTTGTGTATAGAATGATAATCCTGATAATGACAAGAACATAATGAATTCATCTTATTCCTGAAAAAATCATTTTCCCTCGAGAAATTTATTAGAATTTGTTTTTTCAAATTATAACTGACATCATTAATAAAGATATTCTCAACCCGTACTCACAGAAAAATGCAATGTGAAATATTTCATTAGAATTTTCTCATCAGATCTAACGGATATCACTAGAGTTATTCCATGTCCACGCTAATATAACAATGTAATGTGAAACATGTTGTTACATTCATCTCATCATACTCAATGCATAAATGTTGTGATCACCAGCCTCGTAGTGAGTCTTTATTTCAAAACAGGCCATTTGCTAAAGCGAGATTACCATGTTTTTTTATGAGTATATAAAATTGATATATAAATAAATCTATATTCATTTAAGGTATGAGATTGAATTTTATAATCCTGAAGTACAGCGATTACAAAATGTAAAAAAAAAAAAAAAACAAGAACAAAAAAACGAATAAAGATAATTTCACCATTTCTGGTTGACTATTTTTGGCTTCAAAAAAGGTTGAAAACAGATATCAATAATACAAAGACTAGTGGTCAAGACAATTTAAGGACTCCTAATTGTTTCTAAATAATGCAAAGACCAATTATCAATTATGAATTTCCTTTATAGAGAATCCCTCTACTCTATTTACAATGTAGATTGCATACGTGCATGCATGTAGAGGTACCCACATCTGATGGTGGTGGTGTTTTCTGCGTGTTCTTTTGATGATGTATTTGTTACTCTACCCACTTTCTACTTTATTTTTCTCGGTTTGATTCTGTGGAGTCAAAGAGTCCATGCTTATCTCCATATTCCATCATTTATAGTTACGTATAATGTTAGGTAATACATATAAGCTACTCTCTCCCTCTCTCTCTCCATCTCTCTACCTCTCTCATACACATACACTCACACATACACACACACACACACACACTCAAACACCCGCACACACATACATACACACCCTTACTCCCTTCACCCTCTCTCTCTTTCTCCCTCCCTCAAACACACACACACACACACACACACACCCAAACACAAATACACTCAAACAACGCACACACACACACCCTTACTCCCTCCCCCCGTCTCTCTCGCTCTCTCTCTCTCTCCCTCTCTCATACACACACTCAAACACAAATACACTCAAACAACACACATATATACACGCACATAGACACATACACACGCTAACTCCCTTCCCCTGTCTCCTTCTATCTCTCTATATCCCCCTCTCTCATACGCACGCACTCACAAACAAATTCACTCAAACACACGCACACACACACACACACACGCTTACTCTCTCCCCCCCTCTAATCTCTCCTCCTCTCTCATACACACACTCAAACACAAATACACTCAAACAACACACATATATACACGCACATAGACACATACACACGCTAACTCCCTTCCCCTGTCTCCTTCTATCTCTCTATATCCCCCTCTCTCATACACACACAAAAACACCAATACACTCAAACAGCGCACACACACATACACGCACATACACACATACACACGCTTACTCCCTTCCCCTGTCTCCTTCTCTCTCTCTCTCTCTCTCTCTCTCTCTCTCTCTCTCTCTCTGTAATTTGATGGAGATAACAAAATCACCCCTTCTCCCATGTGGATTAACCTTTGATGAATTTATAAGCTACCCTCTGTCAAATTTCAACATTTTAATGTAAAAGCCGCCATTGTTGTTTGACACAGAGAGTATCACACCACACGCACGGGCCACGATGCGATGGCAGCTGGCATACACTCTGCTCTTCAACCCCAGTCTCCTAGGAACCAGGAAACGATCCCGACAGATGACTTACAAGGAGATGGAGAAGCGCATCCTAAAAGTAGCCACGCTCTTACCGCACCGCCAGCAGGTCTTGAAGCGGTCCCAGGAGCCAGTCCACGGGGGCAACGTGGGGTTGGTTGGCGTACCGGCTGGTAGGGTGCGGTCAGATCCGAGCGGCTTCTTGAAACACGAAACGGATGACCGACTAGCGGCCATGCTACTCAACCAGGAGCTTAGAGAAGACCAATCCGACATCGAAGGGGATATCAGCGAGGTCGAAGCAAAGGACGTGAAATTCAAGAGTGACGCAGAGGTCGCAGGTCGTCAGGAGAAAGACTCATTGAAAAGTGCCAAATTGCAGAGTAACGAGGAACACAACAATGAGGTTGTAAATAGTACAAAGGAGGACACCAAAAGGGACTCTAGTCAATCGAAAGAGTTGAAGCCTTTTTCAGACATTGAAAGCGATTTGCATAACGAAAGTGACGATGATCCGAGGAAAGAAACGATGAATCGTACTGAGCGAGCCAGCAAAGCTACGACAGGGAGAGATGGTGTCAACGATACTCAAGATAATACAGTACCCAATAGGGTGCAGGAACCCGATAAAATTGTCATTTTCCTCGATGAAAAACCACCCTCCAGTGAACTATAACATGTCAGTTGATATATTTATAATGCGCATTATTCTATGAACAAGAAAAAAAAAGACGCTGTCACAAATTGGCCAAAGTATGCCCAACGCTATGAATGTATTCGCGGTATGCGTTTAACAAATGGTGAGTTCGATCAGCTTGCTTTCGAGGTTATTATTCAATACGTTATGCATAGGAGACTATAATCCCTAAATTATCAATTTATCGATTGGAAGTGGGCCCATCTTTGCTGTGTGGGACTTTGCCTTGAAGAATCGATAATACAATCTTCGGTCGGGATGAAAAAAAAAACATTTTAGGGCACTTTCATCTCGGCTAAGAGATCTACAGCCGAATAAGGAAAGGAAAAATAGACCTTGGGCCTGTAACATAAAAGAGATACGATAAATTTTGCAATTAATTGTATCTCTATGATACATGTTTTGCCATAGACTTACGATTAATATTTATCGTAAGTTTAATTGCATCTTTTATGTTACAGGCCCCTTGTGTCACATGTTGTATGTTAATTATGCAGATTTCTACTTCGTAAGAAGTTACTATCTACCGTAGATAAAAAAAAAAGACAATTTAACAGTCTTCGTCGAATTTTGCATGCTGTTCTAAAATGAATTCCCAAATCATTGGTGTTTAATTTGATTTTGCATCCTCCTTTACTCTTCTACATACATATATTTTCCTATGTATCTTTGTTATTATTATATCTTTGTTGGAGTGCTAGCTATGAAAAACACTCCTATGGTCACTGACTGCATCGCAAAAATAACAATGAGAATAAGTAAATGACTATTTAAACATACCCATAATTTGGGGTTGAATTATTCAATTTGTATCTGTCATATTTTGGGGTTCGCAATAATCTCATTTGTGTCTTTGTGCTATGCATGATTTTTATGCATATTGACATCATCACATCTTTTGCATATTTTGTGCTTATTTTAAGAGACGTATTGGTATATAAAATTAAATACAAATTAATGGAAAGTCAGTTTAGTTTTCTTTTGTATTTGTATCGAAATCATCGATGTTCGTTATGACATGGTCTTGTAGTTTGTATACTCCAATACGGGCTATTGAACCGTGACATAGATATGGGAAAAAATAAATTTAGCATTTTCTTGACACATAAACACACCTTGAAAATGCTTTTCAGACACGATGCTATTAATCAGTGGTGTCGCTCTGCGATACATTAGTTTGAAGATAAACTATTTCTTCTATCATTGTAATTATACACACAGAACAACAAAATCAAGAGAAAGCATACCATAATACTCCGTCTGACTCTTTAATACATCAAAACCCAATCCAGTGTTCTTAAGCAAAACAGCTATTACAAAACATAAAAGGAAAATACAAGCAGATAGGCTTTAACCGTGCCATATATGAATGATGACGCTTTTACGAATAGATCCCTACTTAAAAGAAGTGATGTCAAGCCTAATTAATTGGGTAATACATCTTTATTTGTAATCCTCCGTAAAGTGAGGAATATCTGATGACCCCGTTAAAATTTGCCTGTAACCCGATATTTCAGACGGAGCCAAAATGAGGCAACTTGAGAAATGAAAGGCGACTTCATTTATCAGGGGTCAACATTTTTCTGCACTCATATGCATGGCACCTTGTAGTTTGGTTGTATCTACAAAATCGTCATGGAGTTTGGAATGAATTTTATCACGCGCCATGATTACAAACAGAGCATAGAATTGATTATTAACTATACGTGATGCATGTTTTACTTCATAGGGATTATCGCTTTTGAATACAAAATCATTATCGAATTAGAATCTTTGCTACTTCATTTAAAGTGCTATAAATGTCCGTATGTAATAAATGAGACTGTTGCTTTCAACAAAATGTACATCATGTGTTAGATATAAGATGCCGGGAGGCATAAACACAATAAACACCATAAAATATATTTCCGAAAAATTAAGTCGAACCACCATTCAATGCTCCTTTGTGATGTTATCTAAATCGGAACCGGCTTGTTATTGTTGTGTCCACACAGTTCAATACACGGCGTACGGCTCTATTGTCCATGACCCACCTTTTTTACGGAAATAGTTTATATCGTATTCATATAATACAGTATTCAATGAAGGAAATTTTTCTTCTTATGTTTGTTTTTTGTTTAACTCAACAAATCAACGCACAAGCGAGAGAAAAAAAAAACCCAACCAAATGACGTACAATACAAACAGGAAACAAAAATATCAACAAACTCATACCGTTTCAATAAATGAATCACACGTGACTTTGATCCACCGATCATGTTCCTGGGATTTAAAAGTGACTCTTTTTGTAAAATGGAGCGCTCTAAAGATTGAGGAGCTGTTGGGCCACCATCCTTCGTAGGAGGAGTGTCGTGTAGGAAATTATGACGGTGGAGAAAAAGCGCGTTATTCAGATCAATGGCTATCAATCCCGCTTTTATAATGCTCAATATAATACCATATATCCCAAACTCACAATAGAAAATATCAATTGCTTGTCACATAAAATAAAGGTCATCATGATTTTTAAACCACATGAATCTAGCATTGTGATTGACATTCCAATTAAAATTGCAGACATTTCTTTTTATTGTAGACGGGTTTTGAATACCAGATGAACATTAGTAAATGCGATTTTAGATGCATGAATATCGCGGTTTTTTTGTTTTTTTTTACATCATATCATTTTATCGAAAACGTTCTAATGTGAATTTTCCTCATTCCCTTATTTCCCCAGAAATATTGTGAGAATATATTAGATCCAAATAAACTTTGTCCTTGTTTTTTTTTTAATATGAAGAAAATGTCATTATGAATATTAAACCACATTAATATCTAGCATTATGATTGACATTCCAATTAATATTGCAAACATTTCTTTTTCTTGTAGCCGAGTTTTGAATATCAAATGAACATTATATGAAAGACAATTTTAGATGCATGAATATCGGTTCTTTTACATCACATCATTTTATCGAAAACGTTCTTATGTTAATTTTTATCATTCCATTATTTCCCCAGAACATATTGGATTCAAATAAAATTTGTTCCTGTTTTAGTGAAATTGAAGTAGTTTGATTTTATTCTTAACCTGTGCAAATATGGAAATGTTAACAAAAAGACGTTTGATCATCATTCCCCTATATAAAGATAATGTACTCCTAGAAGCCAGGGCGGTGTTTCACCAAGATAAGAAAGACTTTACGCACGACTTTACGTTCGACTGGTATCCCTTCTTGCGCTGAATGCGCGTAAAATTATAGATGATTACGCGCAAGAAGGGATTCCAGTCGAACGTAAAGTCGTGCGTATATAAAGTCTTTCTTATCTTGGTGAAACACCTCCCAAAACTGTTATATAGTTCTCTCGCAGCTTATGAATAAACAAAAAGTATAACTCATGTATGTGGGTTATGCAGCCTGTGTAAGTTTGAAATTATCCAATTTGACACGTTTGGAATACATTGCGATGCAAATTATTCACCATCTTCAGTGTCTATTTGACAGTTTTAGCAAGATGGAATCGATTCGTACATTGATGAACGAAAGAAGATTGACACAAATATTTGGTTTGAGGACTCCCTTCGTTTAATGACAAATCCAAACATCCCGGGACAGTACAGTTTCACTTCCTTTTCATAATCATGTGTCGAAAGCATGAAAACGTATGACTATATGCCGTTTGATCGATACTCCGTCTACGGCATCGTTTACCGCTGAACGAAAACATCATGTTTGCGAAAGTTCATCAAATCAAAATCATTTTATTTTCAGTTCTTTTGTTAATTCAAATATATACAGTCATAAATAAGGTAATATGACAAAAGAAATGAAAAAATAGAGGCCAGCAAAGAAGCGAGGCTTGTTCAGAAGGCTGGCCCCTAACGATTACATTAATAATTTATACATGATAAAGGCATATACACTTCTTAAACATATACATTATAATCGCATATGCAAACAGATATGACAAAATAAACAACAGGAGAGAAGCAGTAGAGAACAAATAAACAACACAAAGAATATTAACTTGAATATGGAATATCGGACTTTGCATAACTAATGTGTCATGGGATAACAGATCCGTATGCCGTGCATCGAACTATATGGGGACACGACAAGTCGGTTTCGATTTATATAGCATTATCAAGGAGCATTGAATTACCGTTCGACTTAAGTTTACGGAAATTATCGTGTTCAATTTGAGTGCAATATTGCACCTCTTTTCATGAAAGAAAACATTGCTCCCTTTCCAGTGAATGTGATATTTTCATATTAAAAAAAAAACCCGGAGTTGTGGGTATCAAAAACACGCCTTTGTGATTGCTTCATTCCAAACCAAACGCTCTAGCTACGGAGCAGCAGGGGAGCAGGCCGATGGCTCGACGAGCAAAAACAAACGACAACAAGAGCAAAACGTCGGTAGATTAGAAGTGACCCTCCCGGTCCCCCGTCGGAACATCGAAGTAATATTGCGTCGGGTAAAGGTGGAAAGGAGGGGGCGGCTCTTTTAGACGCCTTTGATCCGACTGAGCATAAATAATTAGAGTCCATGTCATCAGCTGACAGCTTCATACCCGACCGAATTTAATTTATTTATCATCTTCATTTTCATCAGCATGAAATCCGTTTTAATGAACAAGTGATTAAATCAAGTATAGAGCCGGTTTGAAACCATTTAATAATTGACGTGAACATTTACGTAGCATGGTTAAAACGCCTTGTCTTCTTCTAACAGCACAATTAGTGTTAGATAAATATAATCAAACCATTACCAAATATATTCCACTAGGTAGATTCTGACGAAATGGCAGTTTGGTTCGTGAGATATTTGGGGGAAAGAATAAATCAAATGAGGAAATCAATGATATTATTGAACTTTATTATTGAACTTTTTTAGGTTTCTGCTCTTTGATGTCAATCATTTACATCATTTATACATTTTGATTGTCCTACACTCAAGCGTGGAATTTGAGATTCGGGAAATTGCAACATGAAAAACCTTCATGAACTATATAGGCTTCCAACCCTAATTGGTTATGGTTTATTTTATGTCCATATTTATGCGCCATCAATACCGGCACATTTGAACGTTTTATGTGATGACGAAAATGAAATGATAATTGACAGGTTGTATACTCATTATTTTAATATCAGTCATGTTTAGCATATTTGTCGATGTATGCTCAATACTATATCATGCCTAAGGTCTTTGACAAATCTTTTCTTATTTGAAATTCATTTTCATTAATTTTTCATCGTCTCTTTAAGGCTGGGTCTGGCCCAGAAGCACATTGATGTGATTACTGTAAAAGCAGACAAATCAGATGAGCAGTTAAACAAAAACTGTTTGAAGTAAATCGGACCATGAATAAGAAAGTTATGATTATTTCAATGATGTAATTACTGAAAAGTGATTTTTATGTAAATTGTGTATCTTTGGACACGTATTATGACGTATGTCATGCACTTTTCGACTGTTATCTTAGTATAAATTATTGTTTTTAAGGATACATTTATTTAACCCATGAATGCATGTTTGTAAAAAAAAAAAAAAAAAAAAAAA